>OZ012703.1:38527539-38699504 GCA_963942595.1 Cylloceria caligata
ATTTTTCGTGAAATCAGGTTGTACGGTTTCGAAAGTATTTGAGCACCATCTACATATAACGACAGATAATTTATCTTGTAATTTTGGAAATTGAATGGATACATACTGAAGTCGCTGTTAAACACTTTGTTATTGACAAAACCGATAATTATACGCTTCGGCAATTGACCTAACATGATATTATCGATAGTCTCTCCATGAACACCGGAGTGTATTGAAACGGCCTTTACCTCGACTCCCGTAAGAGGATATTGTTACGTCAAACCCTCGCGCTGTTTTTACAAAAACCGACAAATTTAAGACGTATGAGGCGTTTCGGCGTGAGTTTTCCGTACTCTGGTCAAGGAGAATGACTTCTCCCTTTCCCACACCTGGCAAGAAACACCGAAGCCGCAAGCCCCCTTTTGAGTCTAACCTTTCGGAAAATTACTTGGGACAGGGCTGAGAATGCTCGTTCATTGTTCGCGTTAACCATCACTCGATTCGATGCACTAGATCGATAATTGAACCCACGGAGGATGGGGCTTTAGGGGGAAGGAAAATGGCAGGTTACTTTCACTTGGGGAAAAATGTCCGGAAATATCAGATAATATAAATTAGAAGAATTGCATTTGTACTTAGGTTTGGATTTCTGGTGAAGTTGTTTCGCCGGTAATCGATGCGTTGAAGTTGAAAAAATGGCAACCGTTTGTTAAAATAAAAATCCTAAATTCGATGATTCGTGAAGCTGTTAAAATTTATTCAAATAATCGAATAAGTGATACACGTACGTTCGCTATTACCGTGCGTGAGCGATCGTTACTTTTCGACGTAATACATTTAACGCGATACTTATGATTCGGTAAAATAGTAAATGAATAGTGTGGACTTGTACAAAAATGGCCGAAAACTATTGAATTTAATTTCTTCTAGATTCCTTGTTTAAACTTGAGATAAATTCCGTATGATTGACATTAAAACCGAGAAAAAGTAAGTTTGAACTGAATTTAGACTGTTCAACCGTTTTTCTTCTAACAAGGAAGCATAGTTTGGTGTCCCTCTCTGATTTTGATAAAACTCACGTATGTTGTAGAGCAGGGGTCTCCAAACTTTCCAGCCTTAGGGCCATACTGATTACTCCAGTAAGTTCCGAGGGCCAAAACCATATTATCATTATTGCCGGTGGTAAAAAGTGAAATAGTCCACTGATGAAAAAAAAAGTCCGAAAAAGTACGCAACGTTTAAAAAAGGCTGCAAATCGGACTAAAGTCCGCAAAACGGCAATACTGCATATTATTAATTTTCCTGTCATTATCTGTAATTTCTAGATTAGTCGTAGAGTACGAGCCATGAGGAGTAACGTGACACGACATCTGGTGGACACAAGCGGAAATAGGTAGTACCTTCAATCGCTAACAGATGGCGCTAATAGCACGTACAGAATAATCTCGTTGGTTCGAGAAAGTTCTGGTGTCTTCCACTCACTTCTAGATGGCAGTAATTGGAATATATAAGAAGGCTAGTGGCGCAACCACAAGTCAGTTCCTATGACACTGTTGTGAAATAAAATAGTGCGTACCTCCTTAAAACGTGTTTGTGCGTTTTTAAGTTTAAGACATCTTTGTAACAGTATTTTGATTTGAATTGTTGCTTTTGTGTGTGATTTAGTAGTATGGAAAAGAAGCGAAAAATTGATAGTGAATGCAGAAAATTCAAACATCAGTGGAACATTCAGTATTTCGTAATTGAGTCCAGTAACAAGGCGCTATGTTTGATTTGCAATGAAAGCATAGCCGTTCTCAAGGAATATAACATTAAACGTCATTATGAAACAAAACATTTTCAAAATTATTCAAAATATACAGGAAGTTTGCGGACAGAAAAATTCGAAGCTATGAAGCGCCGATTGAAATCGCACCAATCTTCATTTACAAAACTCAAAACTGAACAAGAGGCTGGAACTCGTGCCAGCTTTCGTGTGGCTCTTGAAATTGCAAAACGTGGAAAACCATTCACCGATGGAGAAATGATCAAAGAATGCATAATTGCAGTAGCCGAAGAAATGTGCCCTGAAAAGGTAAATTTATTAAAAACTGTCAGTATGTCAGCAAACATTGTGGCTCGAAGGGTAGAAAACATCGCTGAAAATATATCCTCTCAACTGTTCGACAAAAATGGACATGTTGAGTGGTTTTCTTTGGCCTTGGATGAGTCAACGGATGTGTCAGATACTGCTCAGGTGTTGATTTATATTCGAGGAGTAGATAAAAGCTATGAAGTGCATGAAGAACTTCTTGATATGTATAGTATTCATGGCACAACTACTGGTACATATATTTTTAAAGGAGTTGAAATGGCCATTAATCAAAAGAACCTTCGATGGAAAAACTTGAAATGTATTACAACTGATGGAGGCAAAAAAATGAGTGGGAAAGATAAAGGAGTGGTCGCTCTTGTGTCAAAGGCTGTAGAAAATTACGGTGGTTCAAAACCATTAGTCTTACATTGTATCATTCATCAACAGTCTTTGTGCGGAAAATGTTTGGATATGTCTGAAGTTCTGAAACCAGTCATATCAACTGTTAATTTTATCAGATCTTTCGGGCTGAATCACCGACAATTCCGACAATTTATTGAAGAGATTGGAGAAAATGACTTACCTTATCATACTGCCGTACGTTGGCTTAGTTGTGGGAAAGTCCTTCAGCGCTTTTTTGAACTTCGAGCAGTGATCGAAATTTTTTTGAATGAAAAGCATCGCCCTCTTACTGAATTACAAAACAACGCATGGCTGTGGAAGTTAGCATTCTATGTTGATTTGACAGAACATGTGAACGAACTGAATTTGAGATTGCAAGGAGAAAACCAGCATCTTCCTGATTTATACACTAATATCAAATCATTCCGGAAGAAATTGATACTGTTTCAATCACAACTACGAAGTAAATGTTTTTCACATTTTAAACCATGTGAAATATTCAGCCACACCACTGAGACTGAGTTTCCTATCGATTTTGCAATCGAAACTTTGAGTGCTTTAAAAATAAATTTTGATACTCGTTTCTCGGACTTTGATGCCATTGCGAATCAAATTAAGATTTTTCAGAATCCTTTTGATACTGACATTGAAACCCTAGCCCCGGAACTTCAAATGGAAATGATTGATCTACAGTGCAGTGATATAATTAAGAACAAATATCGAAACTCATCTTTGTTGGAATTTTATAAGAGTTTTCCACTGACACAATTTGATAATTTGCATAAATTTGCTCGTGGGCTGTTTTCTGTTTTTGGTACTACTTATTTGTGTGAGAAGACCTTCTCCTAAATGAAGTACACAAAAAATGTTTACAGATCTAAATTAACTGATGAGCATCTTAAATCTCTTTTAATAATTGGTACAAGTAAAATTAGTCCACAACTACAAACTATTGTCAGTGGAAAATCTCAATTACATAAATCTCATTAGTATTTCATATGTCATTATGCTTGTTATAAGTTATGTTTTTATTTAAAATGTATAAAATGTTAGTTGGATTCATTTCAATAATTTGTTAGTTATTATATACTGAAGTTAAATTTTATGCATATTATACATGTCTTTACTCATTACAATTCTGTGTTTCTTTATCCAACTTATCACAAAAACAATAACAATAAGCCTACAACAATGTTATGAGTAGTTAGCCCATGACCATATCAATGTAGATGTCATATTAATAATTATTCAACATAAAATTAGAATACTTCAGTAAACTAAATTTAATTTGCTATAAAAAATATGTTCTCTAAAAGGAGTTTTCAAGTATGCTAGCTCTCCGCGGGCCGGACAAAATCTGTCCGCGGGCCGAATGTGGCCCTCGGGCCGTAGTTTGGAGACCCCTGTTGTAGAGCATCGAAAACTAAAAGACACGTATTTTTCTTTATCGGCGGAAAAACGTTTGTAAGGGGTGACATCGCCCTCCGATTGATTTTTTACGCTTGGGATTCTCAAAATAAATCCACTTTTCATTCGCTGTAACTATACGATGCAAAAACGACTTCCTTTTGTACCGAGCGAGCAAAATATCACATGTGTTTTTGCGCTTTTCCATTTGACTGTCGTTCAACTCATGTGGTACCCATCTACCGGTCTTCTCAATCTTTACCATCTCTCGTAGCCGATTGGAAATAGCGAGTTGACTAACGAGTTGTGTTTGTGTTTGCGAATCATCTTCGTCTAACAATGCTTGCAATTCCACATCTTCGAATTTTTTTGGCGGCTTTCCACGTTCCTTATCTGCATCATGGAAGTCACCACTTTTGAAACGCCGAAACCATCGTTCACACGTATCCTGCGATGGAGCAGATTCACCATAAGCTTCTCGAAGTCATCGGTATGATTCAGCAGCGGTTTTCTTCAAATGAAAACAAAAAATTAATGCTTGCTCTCTCAAATCGAAGCAGTACTCAATTCACGTTCTCTGGAACGACTCAGTGATGACCTTGGTGATATATCAGCGCTTTCCTCATCGGAGAAGCACTCACAACATTCACAGGACCATACTTACAATGAGAGGATCTGGCGATCTCACGACTCTCAAGACGGCAACTACTGCAGCAGACGGTGCAACATTTTTGGCGCCAATGGTCGGCTCATTATCTCCAACGGCAGCAGTTAATATCAAAGTAGCACCACCCTAACAACAACATCCAAGTTGGCTCTTTGGTCCTGCTCACGGACAAACGTTTTCCACCGTACAAGTGGCCACTTCTACGAGTCACAACGTTGCAGGTAATGATGGGCTCACAAGGGTGGTGACATTAAGGATTGCTACTACGACGCTCACCAAGCCAATCTCAAAATTGGCTATTCTGCCCATATCACTCATCAACCAATCTGATGAGGATAATTAGCAAAACCGCTGTTGATGGCGGGCGGAAATATTGAGAAAAGAGCTGGCACGCGGCCACTATGATCACGGTGCGATAGATTGATGCTGCTGGTGTCTCACTGCTCTCGGCCGCCGTACGTGCAACAGGGTGGTAGCACCTCACGGACACTCAACTCACGCGAGAGACTACGATATATCTCTCGATTGGCAGTAACGTGCCAACCGACGCTTTCCAATAACTCAGCCATCTTGCAATTTTTCGGTGCTCTCGTGAAAACCGCCAAGTGGACAGCAACAGCTTCCGCTCAATTAGCACATTTTCACTGTGCTTCTCGGATCTTTTCAACTTCAAACGTGTTCAACACAACTGAAATTTAACCGGTAAGGTGGCACATTGACAATTTAAATAAATTAAATCAATGTGAGATGGTCAATTCTCCTTTTTGTGCATCCTCATATGTCTCGCTTCGTGGCATGCTTTGCAGCACAGGCCGTGTGCTCTCTCACTAGTATATATTCGGTACCCAATTAATATTGGGTCTGGGAAAAAGTTCATGGCGTTTTTTTAGTACAATTCAACTGGTTTTCTTACCATATAGTGTGAAAATGAATTTATTTAAACCAAATATGCTCCATTATTATGGACAATGTTTCGCCATTTTTCGGGTATAGCCATGATGCCATCCGTGAAGAACTGTGGTTTCTGGTTGAAAAACTGAATCAATTGGTTTTCACAGGCTTCTTTTGAAAGCAGCTTAATTCCATTAAGAGAGTTCCACAGAGATCGGAATAAGTGATAGTCAGAGGGTGCTATGTCTGGACTATACGGTGGATGCATCAATACTTCCCAACCAAGCACTCGCAATTTTTGACGGATCATCAAAAAAGTGTGTGGTCAGACGGTGTCATAATTGAAGACAACACCTTTCCTATTAATCGATTCGGTCCGTTTTCTTTCAATTGCTTGGCGTAATCTTTCTGGTTGTCCACAGTAGAGTTGAGAATCAATCGTCTGCCCAACTGGAAGTAGCTCATGGTGGACGATTCCCTTCCAGTCCCACCACACACACAGCATCACCTTTTTCGCCGTCAATCCTGGCTTCGCGAACGCTTGTGACGGTTCACCATCCCTTGTCCACGATCTTTGACGCTTCCAATTGTCATACGTGATCCATTTTTCATCACTGGTTATGACACAATTCAGAAATGGCTCGATTTCATTCCGCTTCAGCAGCGAATCGCAGATGTTAATTCGATCTATCATTTTTTCGCGCTCAACTCGTGACGAACCCATACATCGAGCTTCTTTTTGTATCCAGCTCTGTGTAAATGGTTCAAAACAGTTTTGTGGTCAATGCCTAGCTCCATATCAATATCGACACTGCTGATATGCTTATCTTGCTGGTTTTTTCAAGAATTTCATCAGCTTTTTCAGTATTGGACGATCAGAGCGTGACTCATCTTTCACATTAAAATTACCAGAACGAAAGCGAGCGAACCATTTCCGCGCAGCAGATTTTGATAAAGTACCTTCACCGTACACAGCACAAATTGTTTCACAAGCCTGCGCAGCGTTCTTCCCTTTGTTGTAATAATATTGCATAATATAGCGCAATTTTTCATTACTTTTCTCCAATTTCAAACGCAAACAACTTTCCAACCACTGCACCAATTTCGATGTTTATATACTCAATGTAACGCTCGAAATGTCACCTTTCCAACAAGCATTTAGTGGTGTCGCTGCGATCTGTGTTTCCTGACTTATTTGCAATTGATGCCATCTATCGGGAAAAACGCCACGAACTTTTTCCCAAACCCAATATAATTGGACGTGCATCTCACTCTTTAAATTTAGTGCAAAGTCTTCTTTATTCTTATATAATTTTTGTAACTTTGCGAGCGAATATAGACATTTTTTCCAAGAACATCGATTTGTGCGGTTATTTCACACCTGCTACGAGTCAGTACTCATCCTATTTCAATATATTTCATATTAAACACCAGGATTTCTCAACAACGGTATTTGGCGGTCGACTTGTTATTGCTTTTGCAAACGTTGACTTCTAGCATTGTAATACCATCGTTTCTTAGTAGTGTTCGTACGTTGCAAATAAGTGACTATATCACTTTTACCAGTATGGTAAAAAACCTGCGGCAGCAACTACGTCAGCGTCTATAAATGTCCCTCGTCAATGGCGGTAATTGACAAGGCAGATCTGCTCATGCCAGTGCTTGATGCGCCCCGCTGTATACATCATGACCAGTGCTGGTGCTCATCTTCTTATTTACAAATAGTATGTTATCACACAAACGTTGAAAAGTTATTTATGCATGTAAGATATATATGGGGTATTGTTAGCGATTATTATAGTTTTTACATTTACTCTCGTATTATAGAGATTTATTTTCACTTTTATTTTCTGATTTTTCATTCGTTTGATCAATTTTATTATAAAACTTATATATTTACTATTACAAGATATCCAAAAAGAAAGTGTGGCATGAGAGGGAAGAATATAAACATCGTCTGTTTTTATGCAAAATATGTTTCTGGAATTTTTTTTCGAAAATCTTAGAATGCAATTTTTTATTTCTTCAATCAATTTGAATATACAGTAATGTCTCTGTCAGAGAGTTTAATACGTACATTACCATTCGTTAATATAGTCTTTATTTCGTGCGGATCGGTGTAGTGGTCGCCGAGTTTTCCTGGATTTGGCCCTTTAAGCAAAAATACTGGTTCACCCACTTCAAATGCGATGGGGTTAATTTTGTTGTCTTGATATATTTTGGAATTTTCTTCAGCCATCATCAAATTTTGTCGTCCCAAACCCTGTATTTCATGGATTTGCGTGACCAATTGGGTTAGATATTCATCGTACGTCGCGAGTTTCTCCATCTCGGCAGGGGGCCTACTAGAAGGGGTACGAGTTATCTTGCCAAAAACCATTTCGTAGTGAGTATGCTTAGTACCTTCGTGTACATTCGTGTTATAATTGTAAATAGCCATTTTAACCCATTCATCCCAATTATTTTGTTTAGTAGTGAATTGTTTAAGATATTCGCCAAGAGCATGATGCGATCTTGCCAATGATCCGTTGGATTGAGTGTGAAATGCAGTAGTTCTAACTTTACGTATTTTGAACAATTTTGCAATTTGTTTTTGTTGGAAAATCAGCTGACGCACGGCTGAAAGATCTTGAAAAAGCATGAGTTCTCACTCATGACAGGGGTGAAATATCCAGACGAACGATGTAGACAGATAAAATGGTCTATTTTTTCGACTCAAACTACCAAAATATATATATAAATAAATGATAACTGATTTTGAAGTGATTGATGAACCGCACATACAATTTTATGAACTGCGTGCCAATAAATAACGTGAGAGGAAGCATGAAGCAACCCGTGCTGCAACGCACGCCTCGAGATAAGACATTTGAGAATGCACAAAATTATTTTTTCTCACTTCACCTTGATTAAATTTGTGTACATTTTCACGATGCCGCCTTACCGTTGAATTTAAGTCCAGTTAAACACGTTTGAGATTGAGAATATCCGAGATTGCAGTGAAAATGGTCCGAGCTGAGTAGAGGCAGGTGATGCGTTCTTGGCGGTTTTCACGAGAGTAGCAAAAATTATCAAGATGGCTGAGCTATTCGAAAGCGTCGTGGACTGACGGTACTGCAAAACGAGACCTAGATCATCGCCTCTCGCTTGAGTTGAGTATCCACAAGGTGCTGCGCCCGGTTACACGCACGGCAGCCGAGCGCACCAAAGCACCAGCAGTATCGAGCAACCACACAACGACCATAGTAGCTGCATGACAGCTGACTTCTCAACATGTTTTAAGAAATTACTCAAATAATTACTACCTTGGTCAGTGAGTTCTGCTTTGGGTGATCCGAAACAACAAATGAAACACCTAACGAATGATTCCGCTATCGTTACTGCTTTCGCATTAGGTACAGGAATTGCTACTGAATATTTTGTTAATTGATCTTGAATTTTCTTGCTTAGTTTTTATCATAGGGCCTACTATATCCACTGCAATTTTATCAAAAGCAATTGCTGGAGTATCTGTTATGATCATAGGCTGTTTAGTTTTTAAACGGACTAATTTAATAGCCTCTGTAAACACCGTACGATTGGACTTCAGCTTTAAATTTTTTCCAATAATACACGTGACGAATTTCATTATATGTTTTGCTGATACCTCTGTGTCCGCCTATGGTTGACGAATGCATTTCTTCAATAGCCTCATTTTGTTTTTCCACCGGGGGTTGTCGAACTAACCCGTGACATATAATGATTTTAACGTCGCGAATATTAATCGAATTTGAGTTATAACATTCTCCCATGGCATGTTTAATATAAAACTTTATTTTGCAATAAAGACGATTTGCAATGATAACTTATCAATTAAATAACGAGCACTTTTTAAAGCTTCTACGATATTTTCCAAAATTAATGTGGGACCTCCTCCAGAATTATCTATGATAGGTAAAGCTATATTGAATCTGTGATCTTTTTTCATAATAGCTCTTTCAAAAAGCCCATAATTGAGCTTCCTCTAATTCTGGATTCTTTAAGTGTAAAATATTGTCGTTATCTTGAAGTACAATAGCTCCAGTGTATTATAACGGTATTAAACGTTAACCCTACCCCTGAAGTGTTTGGTCGGACTCGAGCAAGGAGGAAAGTAATTTTAGGCTTTCGTAGTAGGTAAAAGTAGGGTTAATTCAAAGAAAAACAGAGATAGAATTTTGTGATACATAAAAAATAAATAGAAAATTTTATTGTCTAACCCTTTCTCCTGGTATTATGGCTACCACGCGCCTTACAATAGATTATTCCCGGGCACTCGAGTGCATTTATAATCGTGTACGCGGGTGAATTCAAAGAATTTATGATAATAGAGATGTAACATTCGATTAACAATATGCACTATGACGTGAAAAGAGATGTTGATAAATAATATAATTCCTAATGTGAAGATATTCGTTAACTGATATTGAATTTATAAAAGAAAAATACACGTCACTTGATAAATTTTATCTATTCGTCGCGTTCCCTAGGTCAGAGGTTTAGCATGCGTACCGTCGGTAACTGGCTGGCCGTTGCTTGCGGTATCCTGACTAGCCTCGAATTTACCGCTGCGTTGTTCAATACCCGCCATAGGCCCGTGGGTGAGTGTGGAGTTCCCGGCTGGTATTTTTGAAAGGCCGACTCACGCGTCCACCCGACCGCCACTACGATCTGGCGTCAGTGAAATGCATTTTTAGTGCATGCGCAGCTTTATCAGGATCGTACCCGGTTGACTTATCGCCCTGTGTATTTTCCCTGAGTAATATTTAGATTATATTCCTAACTTACTACGCTATCATAATTTCCTGGTCTTTAATATGGAGATATTATATCTTCGTTATTTAAAATATTGCGGAGATTATTTTGTGTCTGAGAGAGTAGAATGTTGGTTCGCTCGATCCTCGGCTACCAGAGAGAGAGACCGCTTTGTTTATGTTTGGGTCCGCGGTGCGTTGGCCTCAAACGCAGCACCGACTCAGCTGCTTCCCGTCAAAGATGTGTGTCAGGTTCTACAGCTGGGCTTTCAAGATATCAGTGCGGCTGCACCTAGCAAGCGCTCGTTTTCTCTTCCTTCCTGGTAGCTGGACTTCTGCGTTGGCGAGACCTGTGAACAGAACTGTTCCCCGAATGCCGAAATTCTGGTCTTTTATACCAGTCTCCCCTCCGGCTGGCCTATGCTTTTTGTATAACTATAGCTGGTGACGGTCCTGTAGCCCATGTCCTGTACCCCACTGGTAGCCTTGGTACTTCTTTTTAAAAATCGTCGTTGGCCTTTTAATACTTCGTTACTTGTATTTTTCAAAACGAATAACGGGACTTGGTCTCCGACGTGCCGGCCTCATGGTGTGAGTGACGCGCGGTAGCGGCGCTTCGTTGTGTGTGTACCGCGCGTCTTGAGTTGTCTGATATTGGCCAGTCTTACTCGGTGTGCGTAACGCGCGGTAGCGATGCCTTAGTACGTGCACCGCGCGTTATTAGATAGCCCGTACGTTACAGTATTGTAACGGTAATTTTTTTATTATCGTTAGCATTAGTTTTATTTCCCAGGGGAAATTCGAACCCGAACACCAGAATAATTAATTTCAGACTTCGAGGTAGGTAGAGATAGGGTTTATTGATACAGGCAATAAAAAATAAAATATCCGTGTTCGGTTTTGTGGCACCGATAGCCAGTACAATGCATCCAAATTTGATATCTCGGGCAATTGTTTTACAATTCTTCTAGTGTATGTCGTTCACGCAAATTCTCTGCACACCCGGCTCGACTTTCTGTTATCGTTCCGTACGTTTGTAGTAGGCCTGTCACTCGACACACACACAGGTACCTACGTAGCTCGTACGAGAGACTGTTCTTAAAGCTGATGTCTATCCGACCTATAATTCTTCATATCAGCTGCTTGTCTCACTTTCCCTCTATCTGCTTTAAATCTACATGCTTATGTACTATTCGCTTATGCTACAGGTTCAAATACCCCAAACTTAAATACTAACTGCTTACATTCTATTCGCTTAAATGTTATTCGGCTAGATACAATCCTATACTTTGTTTCTAATAATCGCATCAATTGTTTTTTTTTTTTTTAATCATTTGGTCACTCGCCTGTCTTTTACTCCTCCTTCTGTTGGAATTGCACTGAAGTTTCTGAAGAATTGCCTTTTGAAGAAAAACAGATTTTTACGATAGTTCACACACCTGCTGGACTTCCAATTTATCAATATGCAGATTTTGAACTCATTTTGTAAACTTAAAAAACGCGTCGCTAATTCCACTGAACCGTAATTAAGAATTTTTTGTCTCGTGAGAAAATCTAATAGACCAATTCAGACTCCGAAATTAACACTGTAGAGTTTTTATTATTCTTTTAACACTGGTACGTAGAGAGCAGAGAGCTTAGAGCATTTCCTCTTCTCCCGGCTCTTTAATGCCCTGCCCCCTCGCTTCTGTCCTCGCTACATCATTTTTGGATTTTATTTTTAATTTATGGAGATTTCATAATTTTGCGGGTGGCCGCTACCGCGCTACCCGTCTTCCCCTCGCCGCCAAGCGAGGCCAGCTGGTCGCTGACCTGCTGTTTTCGGCAGCGAGATATCCTTACAAAATCCGGATCGAGTTCTCACATACCTCCAACGAGTTTTGTCCGTTCCGTCCGCATAATTACTTCTGTGAAGCTCGAACAACTTGCATAACTAACACAATTAGACTCGCTATCTTCTGCTGATATTTTTGTTTGTATTGAATTAGAATTAACTACATTTTCTACTTGAATACAATTTTCATAATCTTGAGGAGGTTCTGTGCTTTCAATATGCACAGTTTTCCCCAAATAATTCTGCGTCACAATTTATTTCAGTTTCTATCGGATTCGGGTAGACAACGTTCTTTTTGCTTTCACAGTTAACTCGGTACATCCCGTTGGTGTCTCCGCTTTTATCGAAATCCAACAAATAACACTTTTTTCATGAACACTATTATCAAAATATTGAAGGGATTCTGTCCCTTCCATAGGCACAGCCTTTCCCAAAAAATTGAGCTGTGTTCCCTTAATTCTCCAACGAGCGCTGCCCGTTTCATCGGCACAGACACCCCTGTGGAGCCAAGGCAAGTCTCCTCATTAACACAATTTAGTTTCTTCTCTATCGAATCCGTATAGATAATGTTTTCTCTAGGTACAATAATCTCTACAGATTCAATATAAATGTTCTCCTTGCTCAAACCCGACGTACAGAGTTCCATAAAATTTCGCGAATGAGACTTCACATTTTCAACTTGATTTTCTATTTTTACTTTACAAATTTCTTTATTTAATATTTCATTTTTCACACGGCTTTCGTAAGCTTCATCAATAATTTCTGAGCAATTTCTTGTTTCTTCCTTTATAATTTTTTCCAAAAAATCAGACATAGTCTCTAAAGAAATTTCTGTATCTCCGCGGGGTAGTGCTCTAATAAGAACGCATTCTTTCCCGTCGGAATGATTTTTTTCCCAATATTCTCACTTGTATTGACTTTATCTTTATTTGTTTTACAACTCAGTCCGTCAGAGGACTTATTTTCTTTTATTTCTTCGACTCTACTTATTACCTGATGTTCCTTTTTCGTCTTTGAATCGTTAGTGGATTATTTTACTCCCGTACTGTAAGTTAATTCTTCCGATGACATTAACTCTAACACTGGTATCTGGACTTCAACCGAATACCTATTATTATTTACCATTATTATTAATGATAAACTCGCTGTCTATATTTATACTTTCATTTGCATCCAGGGGAGGCAGATAATCTTCCCGTAAATTCAAATTTTTCACTCTTACGAAGGACAATTTGGTGGACTCTGCAGGGATAACAATAGTTTTCTGAGTTGCGAATGGTATTTTTACATTTTGCATTTTACAATTATCTTTTTTCGTAAACAATTTTCACGCGATTACCATCGAGGTATTCCGAACCCAATATACCAGCTTCCTTTATGGGGAAGTTATTATCTACAATATGGAAAGTAGCGATACGTCGGAAAGCTTGTGTGGTAATATGACCCAAAGTAAAAATTGAATTTGTTGTGGTTCTATTAAGTTGCAGAATTTCTCCGTGACTTATCGCGATATTGTATGTTCACTCACAAATCATTCCTTTAAAATATTCATCCCGGCTCGTGTATGAACCATAAGTGTGATAGAGGATACTATTTCCGATGTCGTTATCGTAACCGTCGGAACACTACTTTCTCGATGCCATTGTACCGTATATTAAAAATTCGGGCTACTCGCGGTTGAAGGTTGAAGTTGCGATTGAAATAGTGTGGATCGGATGCATGTTCGGCGGAGTCTCCCTGAGCGCACCAGTACTCGGAAGACCACCTCGGATTCCCGTATTTCCATATGTTGTTTCGTTCTCCCTTCGAGCGGGACACTCACAGATTAAATGACCGGATTGTTTGCAATGAAAACATGGTCCTGTTGGACTGATGGGATTATTATTGGAAGTATTAATATTTCCGCGATTCTCCGATCGATTCTTATTTAAAGGTTGGGAATGGTTGTTACGATATAGACAAATATGAGCTCCATCGCCTTCTTTTTTTACATATTTGACACCGAATATCGCTAGAATGTTGGCATCGGAGATTGAATGGTACCTGTGCTTGCAGTAAAGACATTAATGTGGGGGCTGAGAATGAACGAGGGCATATATTCGCTGCATGTCCATGATTTTCTCATAGGTGACAAAATATCGATGTATTTTCCGACTCCTTTCTTTCAGGAGGGAAAATTTTATAACAACGGATGGCAGTATGTCCGCGCTTATAACATACCTGGCATATAGTGAGTGGAGGACTGTGAAAGGTGGTTTAATTGTTATTCGAGGGGGAGAAGATTTTAAGCCATTTGTCAGCCGAGTGTCCTGTTTTTTTTTACAGATCTGGCACATGATAAATGAAGGGGCTTCGAAGTTGGATTTATTGTTATTTGAAGGGGGAAAGATTTTAAAACATTTATCCGCCGAGTGTGCAGTCTTCTGACAGATCTGACATATGCTCGGTCCCTTATCGATATTTCCCCAATTTTGTGAACCAACAGCTAATGCAATTCTGGGTCGAGCATTCTTTAGCATTGTGCCCTTCTTTATTGCACAGCTGGCAATACACTTCTTTGCTTGCTACTACGTGTACTCCTCGTTTCACCTTGAGTTCAGGGACCCTCGGAGTCGACGTTCCTTGCTCATCGCTATACAGGGCTGCTTGCGACACTAAACTGTTTTCAGTTTGCACTGCTAGCTTTATTAATTCTTCGAGATTATTATTGAGAGTTAATCGTTGTTCAATTTCCGGACTCAAACTGTGTAGACAACAAGCTAGAAGGTTTTGTCTAGTATTATCGAAAAATGCGGCAGCCAAGGGATTATCTACGCTCGCACCATAATTATCAAGTATTAAATTCCCCAAATCTCGTACACGATTCGAGTATGCAATAGCAGACTCACTTCCTCTCTGATATATTCATCCTAGTTCACCTTGCACCTCATATACGTTAAGCGTCGGTGCATAAATATCTTTGAGAAATTTACCCAAATCTTCTATTATATTCTATTATATTTTTCGGCAGTCGTGCGAATAACCGAGACAGCGCTTCGCAGGCATGCTATTCAAGCGAGAGACCGCGATTCATTCATCTCTCTCGCTTGACTTCGGCGTCTCACAACGACGCGTTCATATAGCGTTCTTCAGCGATCTTGAAGATTTAGACACTTTCGTGAACACCGCATAGACAGCTTCAACCACTGCTCTCACCTCGGACTCTTTCACCACTTTACTCAGTATCGATTAAATTCAGAAGTGCTCAACATGACTCAAAATACTCGATAAGCGTGCACCGTCACAATTTAACTAAATTCAATGTCGGTGAGGTGGGGAAATCTCAATTTGTGCATCCTGAAAAGTCTCACCTCGTGACGTGCTTTGCAGCACGGGCTACTTCATGTTTCACCTCACATATCTCGGCACACAATTAATATAATTATACTGGTATGTGCAACTCATTAAATTCACTTTAAATTCATTCGTTTATTTATCGTATATATATTTTTTGTATTAAAGCGAGTCAAGGTGGAATAAAAGCTACTTTCTCTACCAACATCTTTGGTCTGGTTATTTCGCACCTGTCGTGAGTGAAAGCTCATCCTCATTCAATATATTTCAGATTTGAAGTCACCAGACAAGGCAATCCTCAACACTAACACTATTCAAGATTCCGAAGGAGCCCCAAGAATTTGTTACGTTGAAATCGTGGCATATTTTACCAAACCCACGAATTTAACATAGATGCACGTTTCGGTGTATATTTTCCGTGCTCTGGTCAAGAAGAATAAATGCTCACTTTACTATACCCGACGAGAAAATACCGAAGACGCAAGCCCGTTTTTGAGTCTATCCTCGCGGAAAATAAGTCGGGATAGGGCTGGAGTGCGTTTCGTTCTTTGTTGGAGACAATCTCTTCACTAATAATGCGATAGACTTAAATGACAGTTTCGCATAGAGATAGATTTCACTCTATTTGGTAAAAGAAAATTGTACCTACGGTTTTTTTGTTGCTGTACTTATTGCTGTTAAATGTTGATTGGACGTAAACAGGCGAAGTCGGACAAACTCAAGGTTGTACGTGTACGTTGGTGCGTATCAATAATTGTTTATTGAAATGAAAATATTTGTTGGATAATCGGCTGGCGCACGGCGATCGATATTCGCCGTGCGTCGACCTGTTGCTGCGGTGTGGCACGCTGCGTTCGTCTACACTCGCAGAGCCGAGGCTGTAGTTCGCATGCATGCCGCGTTAAGCGAGAGGTTATCTCTCTCGCTTGACGTCGGCTTCGCTCACCGGCTATCTCACTCATTTGACTCCAGCGCTCAACGACGTTTTCGTATCACGCAGCCATGTTGAAAAATTAGACACTTTTTCGTGAAAGTCACTGGACAGCGCACGCATCCTCGGGACTCTTGCATTTTCACAGCCTTTTCACCGGACCTTCTCCACCTTCTGTGCTCACCAGGACTAAAATTAATGGTAAGCGTTCACCGTCATAATTTAACATAATTCAATGTCGGTGAGGAGTAGTAAATAAGTCGGTACATCCTCATAAACGTCTCACTCTGTGGCGTGCTCTGCAGCGCTGACTGCATCACGTTCACTGCACAAGGCAAACACAGCACACAATTAATATAATTGTGTGCTTCTCAAGTTCTGTGATTTAAATTCAATTTATATTCATTTGTATTTTTGTTCTATATTTTTTTTGTATTTTCGAAGTAGAATAAACCACTTTCTCGGTATACCATCTATGGTATGTGTCTGGCTTCTTTCCATCCTGTCTTGAGTGAGGTTTCATGATTTTCAATATCTTCGCAGATTCATTCCAACCCCATCTGGACGGATTTTTCAACACTATGCAAATTTACCAGTCGTGTGTTGGACATTCGATATTCCCGATTTCACACGCTTGAACAAGTAATGTCGCTCTTCTTATTTTCGTACTCTTTGTACAGTACTCTGTACTCTTTGACCAGTACTTCGAACTCTTTATCGAGTACTCTGTACTCGGTATCTAGTACTGTGTAGTCTGTATCCCGTACTCTGTACTCGGTATCTAGTACTGTGTAGTCTGTATCCCGTACTCTGTACACCTAAAAAAACACTCTCAGACTACCCGTGAAAAACTATGTTCCGGCCGATTTTCGCGGCCTTTTACAGGACTCCTGTGCGTCGAGATTCCTGTCGTCAAGCGCATTAAAAAGAGAAGAAGGTATAAAATGATATCCTGATTATAAGAATTTCCCTGTAGTCTATCTCAACCATACACGAATTTATTCCCCTTACCACGCAGAGTAGCTTCCCGGGATGCAGAGCTGTAGTTCTATGTAAGTGCATCGATATGTTGCGCTCTGATTCGTCTGCGCGACGTGATACACAGAGGACCGTGCGATTAGGTGAGGGAACGTGCTCGAGTCGCTTTTCCCCTTAAAGTGAGGCGAATTTTACCACCCCGCTTCTTGGTCTACTTTCGACAGGGTTTCTTAGGCTAGGTAATATTCTTATGATCGCTTCTATGTGGATGTGTTTATGGGCGTGCCTATAGATTTCGACGTTTGTATGGAGATTATTTGAATGATTGGCAACAAACTAATTTTAATAATTCTATGATGTCACAGTTTTTGTAGTTAACTTGCGTTATCGTACACAAGCTAATTTTTGTGTTAATCTCTTATTTGTATGAATGTTTTCGTTGAATGATGGCTTATTCTAGTCGTTATTGGCAGTTTGTTTAACTAATAATTGATCAACTTATCGCTATGTTTTCAGAAGAGTCGGCCAGCCTCACTTTCCTATAGAATAAGCTTTATTGAAACATGTTACAGTTTCCTCTCTTTCTCGTTTCGTCTATATTTTTGGTATTTTACTATGAAAATAATCTTAATATTACATTTCATCCTTTCTATATATGTCATACATATATATATATATATATGTTGGTATTTTTGCTACAGATTCCAATATTTTACGAGAGACTTATCAATATAATCTCAGAAGGAAAGAAGATTAAGGAGTAACACCACTATAACGGCCTAAAAAAACGCTTTTTCATGATTTTTTTTGGTTGGAAGGAAGGGTGTTCGAGAATTCAGATGTTGGAGTTAAGTGGACTGTAAAATTGTTGCAGGCGAATTAATAGTCAGTACACAGATGTAGGTTGCAGTAGCATTTATTGCTCGACCTGTCAAAATGCAGTGGACATAATTACATAAATAAAACACATAAAATATAGAAAGGAATATATCAAAATAAACGTAAAAAGGATTGAGTCAATTGCGGTGAGCTAGTTACCACACACGATTATATTAGTCGGTGTAATTTTATGAGATACGCTGTCATAACCGGGCCTCGCGGTGAAGCTGACGCCGGGTGCACGACACGATGAGACAATATGTTGATGTACTGGTTGGCCGACGTCAATATATCATTGCTGATATGACAGATGAGTTTGTAGAGACTGTATGTCAGCAGAGCTGATCGATGAGTCTTATTTAGATGCACTGAACTATGAGCACGCACAAAACACGGTGGCGATGAAAAACCGTACAAGAGCAAAACGCAAGATGGCTACGTTATACAAAGCAGCCGTTATCTAGTCAAGCAGTCGTAGAGCGCGTGCGTACAGCGACCTGTTGCTTGGCACGATGACCTAGTGTGAGTTATACTGCTTCTGAGCGGTACTGCCGCTACAAGGAAGGATAGTTTGGTGTCCCCCTCCGATTTTGATGAAACTCGCGTATGTTGTAGAGCATCGAAAACTAAAACACACGTATATTTTATCGGTGGAAAAACGTTTCTAAGGGGTGAAATCGCCCTTCAAAGTTAGGCATGTCAAGGGGTGATTATGCAGTTCCACCCAGAAGGCGTCAACCGATTTTAATGAAACAAAAACCAAAATACTACTAGTTGATGACAATAAAAATTCAACGTGAAGTTGAAGAAAAAAATTAATTTGCAGGGGTGAAACAGCATAATCGGCCCTAACTTTGAAGGGCGATTTCACCCGTACAAATGTTTTTCCGCTAATAAAAAAAAGACGTGTCTTTTAGTTTTCGATGCTTTACAACATACGTGAGTTTTATCAAAATCGGAGAGGGACACCAAACTATCCTTCCTTGTAAGTAGCAACAGCAAGCAGTTGCCCACGCTAGCCTGCAGTGCTCAATCCCACAACGCGTAGGAGAATGCTCAAACTTTCTTAAACAAAAGGTAATACGAAAATATAATTGAAGTAAGTTATTGAATGTATATTGAAGTGTATTTCAAAAAACTTTTATCAAAAAATATATTTAAATGGCGACGTTGGAGCCATTCTCCGCAGCCATGTCGAATTCGAAGCGCACCACGGCACGCAGCATAAATGGTGCAATTTTGGACCTAGAACAAAAAACAAAAATTCTCCGTTATCTATATCGTTAAAGCTAGAAAAATACGTAGGGGATTTTTAAAATATTGATTTTTGTAGAATTGGCGAGGAATTAAACAGAAACTGACAAATTTTTGGCAAAAAAAGGCAATCATTTGTTAATAAAAAATGTTTAAATTAACTTATCGAAAATCCTGTATGTAGCCCTCTTCCAAATGTTATTTTAAAGATATTTTCAAAAGTTCAAATCAAAAGAGTAAAACTTGTTCGAATTATGCTGCGTGCCGTTTTGAAAAATTACATTTTGGGAAAAACGCGTTTAAAGATTTGATGTGTGTTTTACATATAAAGAAATGAAAAGTTCAATGATTAAAAAATATTTACCGTTAATCTGCTATCCCAGGACCATAAAGGTGTCCTTTCTCGTTGGAAAATTCCTCCTCATTTGCTTTTCGTAACGATTTTAGGGCGGAGCGCGCCTCTTTTGCTGCATCCGTCAAAGTTCGTTCGGCGTGTTCGATTCGCTTTGCGTCGGCTTCAAGGCAAAAATTATACGAATGGACCCCTATATCCATCTGCAGAACTTTCGTAATTTGCAAAATGCTTGTTAGACCATCGTTAAAACAGCACACTGCAATATTAGTCGCTATGTTCAAGTTTTCGTTGCTGCTTTGCGTATATTCTCCTAAGCAACGATCAGCAACTCGTCCCGGCTAAGTTCTTCGTAAATTGGTTTTATCGCGTTGAAAACTTCTTGGGAAAGTGGCGGCTTATGATGGAATGTCTCCAAGGAATTTGCTGCTTGCGCCTTCTTCCAGTCGCACCAAGATTCTGAACATCCATCTTACTGCGGTTTTCGGTCGGTTGATAATTTATGATATAACGTCGCCCAGATTTCTTTTTTCATATCTTCCACTGAGTTTGGATTCCGACGAATTGCTAAGCCCTAATAAATTGTGAGTTAATTGATCAAATTGGCAGTCATTTTACCTCTCCCTCCGAGGCCTGACGTTTTTTTTTTATATTTCTTCTATAAATAATAAAATACAGTCCAATGTAATTAGATAAATAAAATAAAATAACTCACTAACCGTCAGTTAGTCTGAACAGTCCGCGACACGGTCTATAACGTTCCAATCCCTCACACTCGAACACACAACGGAATGACGTACTAACGCGCGCACGGCTTTACAATAAACGAACAGTTACAATAAAATACAGTCCAATATAATCAAATAAATGAAATAAAATAAATCAGGAAACGTCAGTTAGTCCGAACAATCCGCGACACGGTTTATAACGTTTCAATCCCTCACATTCGAACACACAACGGGATGACGTACTAACGCTGCTCCGTAGACTAGTCTGACGCGCTTGGGGAAAGGAGCAAAATTTTATAGAAAAACATTTTTTTTCGGTAAAAACGGGTTTGTCCCATATTCTAAAAGGTTCAAACTATTTTTTAAGCTAATAAAAGAAAATCGATTTTTTGAAAAATGCACAGTAGTGTTACCCTTTAATCCTTACATACCGATCGTTCTTCTATTACCCGGTTGTTATGCCGGTACCGCGTAATTGGTTTATTCGGTATTCGGTTGTTGGAGAATCATCTGGCGCACGGCGATCGATATTCGTCGTGCGCCTACCTGTTGCGGTGCTCTAGCACACAGCGTTCGGTTGAGCCGAAGATAGCCGAGGCAGGGCTTCGCGAAGCCGAGGATGTGCCTCGTTGGCATGCCGCGTCAAGCGAGAGGGTGTCTCTTTCGCTTGACTTCGGTTTCGCTCACCGGCTATCTCGCTCAACTGACTTCAGCGCCCAACGACGCTTTCATACTCGCAGCCATATTGGAAACTTGTGATTTTTTCGCTACGCATCCGAGGACAGCACACGCATTCTAAGGACTCTTGGACTATTTTCACGGACTTTATACATCGGACTCGCTCAACATCACGCTCACCAGGACTCATAGCTCAAGGTAAGAGTACACTGGTATAATTCAGCGCAAATTCACTACCAGTGAGTAGTAAATTATGGTACATCAGCACTTTGGCTCACTTGTGGCGTGCTCTGCAGCACATGCAACACCACACTCTCCTCACTTAATTTCGCCGGTATAATTAATATAATTATGCAGGTGTTTTATATTCACTGTACTTTCCTCCAGAAACTCTGCTGGGAAAGTACAGTGACTATACACTGCTCACTCGTGCATCCTCAATATATGTTGTATTGTGCTATGCAGTGCTGACTGCGTAGCTTGTCTCATACATGTTGAGCACTCAAGCAATTTTAATTGCAAGTGCTCTCATCGATTCACTGCAACCTCTCTTCAACAATTTGCTGAGAGCTTGCAGTGAATCACTTGCAACATCTTACGCACTCATTATTCTCCAGCGTGTCTTGCTACGCAGTACTGACTGCTGTACGCAAACTGCTCTTCTAGCTCAAGCTCAATCGCACTCAGCACACAATTAATATAATTGTGTGCTGTTCACATAATATCCAAAATTCAATTTGTTTAGTTATTTTATAATTTGTACTGTTTTCTAAATTCATATTCTGAGATGATTTCCTAAATTAAATTGTTTTGGTGTTAATTCTCAATTGTAGTATCCACGCATTTTTGTGTTTAAACTGTATGTCTACAATATTGTTTGGAAGATAGAATAAACCGCTTCCGCAACGCAACAACTACTGGGTCTGGTTTATTTTCCTCTTGTCTCGAGTGAGTTTTCATGTTTTCTCAATATCTTCACAGATCTGTCAAGCTACATCGGACGGATTCTCAACATCGGTATAATATAAAAAAGTTATTATTTTTGGGATCGTTTGCCGATAAGGAGATGAATCTCGAGTTATCGATCAAAACGCGAATTTATATAAAACGAAGTGTTTATTATAGGCAACGGTAACTTTTCCGTTGTCTATTTAAAAGTCTGTTTGAGAAGTCCAGAGGATGTTGTTTGACAGTTCTGTGAATATATTGAAACTAATGAAGCTTCACTCAAGACAGGGTGAAAATAAACCAGACGCATAGATGGTATTCAGAGAAAGTGGTTTATTATACGTTCCGCCACTTAGTATACAAAATAATATAATTTGGAGAAATATAAAAGTTAAGAATAAATGCGAAAATAGGTTAAATTTAGAAAAAATAAAAATGATATAAATAAATACACCAAAAAAAAACGAATAATTGACAAATATATAAATAAATAAACTGAATTGAATTTTGTCTGTGAGACTTGAGCAGCACACAATTCTATTAATGGTTTAAGCTCTCACCAGCTTAATGAAGAGAGGTTGCAGTGAACAAATGAGAGCACTTGCAATTGAAATTGCTTGAGTGCTCTACATGCATGAGACAAGCTATGCAGGCAGCACTGCATAGCACAGTACAACATATAATGAGGATGCACAAAATGAGCAGTGTATTGTCGCTGTACTCTCCCAGCAGATGTCCTGGGGGAAAGTACAGCGAATTTAGAACACCTGCATAATTATATTAATTGTACCGGCAAATTAAGCTGAGAGGAAACGTGGCGCGACATGTGCTGCGATGCCCGCCATAAAGTGAGACCAAAAAATGTTGATGTACCGATGAGAATCCAACTCCTCATTGCCATTGAATTTATGGTAAATTATAACAATGCACTCGTACCTGATATTGAGTCCTGGTGAGCAAACGAAGGTTGAGATAATCCGGTTGAGAGATGTGAAAATTGTTCGAGCCTTCCAAATGCGTGCGCTGCTCAGTGCAGGTTTTCACGTAAGTGTCGAAATATCCAATGTGGCTGCGGAATATGAAAGCGTCGTTGGGCGCTGAAGTCAATTGAGAGAGATAGCCGGTGAGCGAAGCCGAAGTCAAGCGAGAGAGAGACATCCTCTCGCTCAACGCGGCATGCCTACGAGGCACAACCTCGGCTCCGCGAAGCCCTGCCTCGGCTATCTCCGCCCAACTGAACGCTGAGTGCTCGAGCACAGCAACAGGTCGACGCACGGCGAATATCGATCGCCGTGCGTCAGCTGATTATCCAACAAAGTCAATGTAAGAATGTACAATAATATGTTGTTTCGAATATTTGACGAGGAACCAACCCGTTCTATCTTGAGTCTAATTTATAACTGGTTTTCGTAAAGCAGTTGCTAACTGTGTTCACGAAAATCCCTTAATTGGCAATTTTAGCGTTAGCCTATCGTCGAACGCCAAGCGAGTCGCTCATGCTGCGTCGGCGTTCTTGGGGTCGTTCGTACGATCGGGCATTGGACTTCGTTTCCTGTCTTGAACGAATTCCAATGTTTCTTTGCTATGGAATATTCCCGAATATATGAAATACGGAGTGGAATATTCCGCGACATAACATTCCTCCCCCCTTAAAAGGAACAATTTATTCTCTAAAAAATTTTTTCTTCGATTGATTTCCCGTATTTCCTCTTACAATTTGATACAATTTTACAGTTTGATGTTATATAACAATACAATAAAATTTTTCATTTTTTCATTTGTTAACGATGAAGTTTTTTCTTTTGCTTCTTATCGTCTTTCGTGCCGAGCGAGTCGTTCTCGGTTGGGAGGACGGGTGCATATTTTGGCCAGCTCGGATCGCAGTTGCTTCTCTAGCTGTTGTCGTCCGAGCTGTTCGAGGTTGATGTTTACCTCGGCTGCTGCCAGGTTCGTTGTCACGCTTGTCCTTGTTGGTGTTCGGTTTCGTTGGTACCTAAACATTTAAACAGAACATAGCCAACCAAGGCTATTGGTGCTACTGCACCCAGTGAGTAGAAACTCAGATTGTAGATGTGTTGCATCCCGTCTCCGTCAGTATTGATGTTGTCCATGATTTGGTCGACTCGAGCTCCGAGCTTTTGAAACTCTTCTGGGTCTCGCAGCACGCTCTATAATGGAATTGTCCTCTCCGTCTGCGTAGGAAGCGCCTGGGCTTCAATTTCCGTTAATGTTAAATTGAACGATGGGAGGTAGTTTTCCCGGATGATCTGCGATGTCCGCCTGATGGTTTTGATGCTTGCGACGTACTGACTGTATTATAACGTACAGTGTACACAGCGAGGCGGCACTACCGCGCGCTATATACACTAAGTAGACTGGCCTATACTCGGCAACTCACGACTCTCGGTACGCACACAACAGAGCACTGCTATCGAGCGTCACTCACACCATGAGGCCGGTACATCGGAGACCAAACCCCGTTATTCGTTCGAAAAGTACCAGTAGAAAATTAAAAACCAACGACCAATTTCAAAAAGACCAAGGCTACCAGTGGGCTACAGGAAGATGGGCTACAGGACCGCTACAAACTATAGTTATACCAAAAGCATGGGCCCACTGGAGGGGAGACTGGTATAAAAATACCAGAATTTCGGCATTCGGAGAACAGTTTTATTCGCAGGTCCCGCCAACGCAGAAGTCCAGCTACCAGGAAGGAAGAGCAAACGAACCGTCGCTAGGTGCAGCCGCCCTAATATCGGAGAGCCCAGCTGTGGTACCTGACGTACATTTAAACGGGAAGCAGGTGAGTCAGTGCTGCGTTCGAGGCCAACGCACCACAGACCCAAACATCAACGAAGCGGTCTATCTCTGTTTCTCTTTCTCACTCTGGTAGCCGAGGACAGCCTAATATACGGGCTAGGCTCTTGAGAACGAAAACTAATAATCTCCACTCATTAAAATACTGCATATAAATATCATTATGTTAAAGACCCATGAATAATATTAGCGTAGGTAATTTAACAGGGACTCGAAGTAGGTCAGGAAAAATATAAAAAAGGCGATAACTGAAAAGGGTACGGCCCTGGTATGTCAAGTAGCTGCGCATGCAGCCAGAGTGCATCCCACTGACGCCGCATTACGTCGCTCCCACCAACGGGCCTGTAGCGGGTATTGAACAACTCAGCGGTAAACTCGAGGCTAGTCAGGATATCGCAAGCAACGGCCGGCCAGTTACCGACGGTCCGCATGCTAAACCTCTTACTTAGGGAACGCGACGAATACATAAAATTCATCAAGCGACGTTTACTTTTCTTTTCTAAATGAAACGTTTCGCGATTTTTACACACTTTTCAGCTTTCGCTGTTACGCGCGTCTTGTCAGGAGGCGGCGTGAAATCGCGTAGTTTTTAATTTTGTTTCGAGCGGTTTCGTTCGAGATCGTATGGAAGAGGGAGTTTGCTCGAAACCGGTTCGTGCTCTGGGCTGGATGGAGTGAGAAGTGTCTGTGTTTTTTATGGATTTGCAATCAATCTATTTGGTTGTTGTTTTTATTGTTGTTATTTGTGGGACCTCAGTTTAGGTTTTTGTCGTATCGCATTAGTCCTTGTGAGACATGCGATTTTGTTACCCTCTCATCATTGGTCTTTTGACTGATTGGGTAATTCTTTCTTTTCTTTATGGTGCTGAAGGCACGGAATTATTTGATGTATTTCTGATTGATTATTAGTTCAGACAGGGTAGGAAGGATGTTCGTGGGATGATCTCGTTGTTTGTACGATTTTCACGTTCGCTTACAGAATTTTTCCTACAATCTACGCGTGTGGAATTGCTTCCGGTGTGTCTGGGCTTTTGACTATAATTCGTAAAATAATGAGGTATCACTTTACGGAGCTTAACACTCAATTTATCTTTTAATTGGTTGTCGCGTTTGCTAAACGCACTCTTCTAAAACTACGTAAATGGAATAATTTCCAGTCTCGATTCGGGTTTTGATTCTACCATTCGTAAAGTGATTAGATATCACTTGCACGGAGCTTAACACTCAATTTATCTTTTAAATGGGTTGTCGCGTTTGCTAAAACGCACTTTTCTAAAACTACGTAAATGGAATAATTTCCAGTCTCAATTCGGGTTTTGATTCTAACATTCGTAAAGTGATTAAATATCACTTGTACGGAGCTTAACACTCAATTTATCTTTTGAATGGGTTGTCGCGTTTGCTAAAACGCACTTTTCTAAAACTACGTAAATGGAATAATTTCCAGTCTCAATTCGGGTTTTGATTCTACCATTCGTAAAGTGATTAGATATCACTTGTACGGAGCTTAACACTCATTTTATCTTTTAAATGGGTTGTCGCGTTTGCTAAAACGCACTTTTCTAAAACTACGTAAATGGAATAATTTCCAGTCTCAATTCGGGTTTTGATTCTACCATTCGTAAAGTGATTAGATATCACTTGTACGGAGCTTAACACTCAATTTATCTTTTGAATGGGTTGTCGCGTTTGCTAAAACGCACTTTCCTTAATTCTACGTACATGGAATAATTTCCAGTCTCTTCCGGTAGTGAATTTAGTATTCGTGAAGTGACGTAGTGTCGCTTCCACGGAGCTCAACACTCAAATTATCTAGAGAATTTATGCTGTTGTGATTTTAAATTTTTGAAATTCTAGGATATGGTTGGTCGAATCAGGGGCTTCGCGTGTCTCTATGTGAGGCGTACGGTGTGTGGCCTATCTTTATTTGCTGCCGGCTTAGTCCTCATACGGGGCGTTCCTTGGTACCTTCGTTAGAAGTACTGGTCTGCCTTGTTTTTAATCATTGGACATCTAGCTAGTTGTCATGCTAGGAGGTGTTATTGTTTTGTAGATGCCCGTACGCGTGATCTGCCGTGTAAGGCTACGCCTTTCTGATGGTTGCGCGGCGAGTGTATAGTAGGGACGCGAGTGTAGTGCGAGGAGGGAGAGGTGCGTGAATTTACCTACCTATCTCTACTCGTCTTTGTTATTGTTTGGGTCCCTCTCTATAGCTCGCTGTTCGCAACCGATACCGCAGCTTGACGATTCGCAGCTTGACCAACTAGCTCTTCCTATACCCCGGATACTGGAGCCTTTAGTTGCTCTCAATTAAGCCACCTTATTGCGCCTTAGAGGCTTCACAATTAGGTTTTTTAATTGGTGCAATTGGCCTGGGTATTCGTTCGTCACAGGAGGTAGTTGGTGCTGGCCCTGACGTGGTGCCACCCACGCAGGTACACCCTACGAATCGGTTGCGCGTGGTGCAACAAGCCGGGATGCCACTCCCTAAACCTGGAGACACACGTGCTTCTCCACTCTGCAGAAGACGTGTAGCCACGGCGCTCTGCGTGGGGACACGTTAATGCAGAGTGCCCTAACGCTGCGATTGGGGGCGGCCAAGGCGCAATGCAGGGGAGCCCTTTCCTCGCAGTGTATCCTAGATAATTCGTTCACTCAACCGACGGCCAGGACGCGATGCCAGGGAATCGGTTAAGAGAATGAATACTGTTTCTGACAAGATTTTTCCCAAACTGTTAGTCGTTATTGAGATAGCTGCGTTCGGTCAAACGATGGCCAAGGCGCGATGCAGGGGAATCGTTTGATCGAAAGCCTGCTATTTGTGTTACATTCTGAATTTAAAATGAATTTAGTGTGGCTGTCGGGCAGCGCTTCGTCTTGGAGAACAGATTTTCAACAAGAGCCTCGAGGCTTGTCCGGTCGTGGTTTATATAGTTTTGTGGATGGGCCCCGAGGGGGTGTTTGGGGGTATGTCACGTGATGTTTGTCGCCCTTCAATCACTAGGTGAAGGAGGTGCGGGGTGATGTATCGGTGTACCGTTATTTCTATATTTAGCCGGGCTTTGTCTTTTCGGAGTTTGAACCGCGGTTCTAGCGAGGTTGAATTTGTTATCCTGTGTAAAAATTTCCACCCATAGGAGGTTCAAACTTTTCCTGACAGTTTTTATTTGTCTGATGCATGTTTTTCCTAATTATTGTCGTGTGTGGTTCTACGCATGCTTTGCATGGACTTTCTAGTCCATGTTCTGGTTTGGTTTACTCTAGAATCGTTTAATTATCGTGGATTTGGTGCTTCATCATGTGTTTTCTAGCTGTTTTCCTACATTTTTGTGTTATTTTTACTTTTGAGTATTTTGTCCAGTAGGGCTTGTCCTAATCTTGATTTGTTAATTGTTTTTTGTGATATTTTGGTTTGTTTTGTGTCTTAATTTTATTATTAATGTTTGATCATTGAGTGGGGGTGTGTGGTGAGGTTTCATTCGGATTCCCCTTGTTGTTCACTATGGAAGTTTTGTGGAATTTCGAGAGTTCCACAAATTCTTTTGTAATCTCGCCGAGTCGTGGCGTTCTCTGCACATCGTGTACGTGTGATGTGGTTGGCTTGACAGGGTGAGGTGGACTATGCTTTCTTGGCTCGGTAAGGCGTTTATTGTCGTGCGTCGTTCCGCCTGCTTCCTAGTGGGCGGGGGGTACTACGCTGGGGTCCGATCTGTAGTGTGTGATTTTGCTGTTTTTGGCCGGCCTCTCTTCTTACTTGTGCGAGCCGCTTTGCGAGCTGTGTTTGTTTTGATAGTGAGTTCTGTATTTAGGTGGGGCCTTTATCCAACGCCATGCTGCTTTATGGTGGGTACTTGCGCTTGGCGGTGTGTACCTATTCTTATGTTATGTTGTCCTAGTCCCACTGGCGTTCGTTTGTCTTGCGTAGGCTAGATGTGTGGGTGGTAATTACGGTTTTATTATGGTAGCGGAGCGCCGTGATGGCGTTCCGTTACAATTAGTCAACGAATATCTTCAGATTAGGAATTATATTACTTATCAGCATCTCTTTTCACGTCATAGTGCATATTGTTAAATCGAATCTTATATCTCTATTCTCATAAATTCTTTAAATTCACCCGCGTACACGATTATAAATGCACTCAAGTGCCCGGGAGTAATTTATTGTAAGGCGCGCGGTAGCCATAATACCAAGAAAAAGGGTTCGATAATTAGATTTCATATTTATTTTTTTTATGTATCACACAATGTCTACTTTGTTTCTCTGAATAAACCCTACTTTTACCTACTACAAAAGCCTAAAATTACTTTCCTCCCTGCTCGAGTCCGAACAAACACTTTAAGGGTAATGTTAACGCTTATTACCGTTACATGCTGAAATCTTGGGCGGTTACTATACCGTATGTATACCAAAGCGGCGGTTACTTGGCGGTTCTTGGGCGGTTACTATACCGTATGCATACCAAAGCCAGTATTCCCGTATTATTTAACATTTCAAGCCGAGTGGGATTTTTGGATAACTCTTTTCGCGCATTTCTCGCCGTTATCTGTGTCTATTTTCGCTGTAGGCCTTTCTGTGCTCTATTCAGCTTTGGGACTAGATTGTCCACGCGTGCATTCTTCCTCACTCTGAGGCTTATTAATATGTGTATATCAACCGAATAGAGTGTGCACGTTGACTTATTTTTTCCAAAATTAAGTATGCACCTAGAGGCTTCATTTCTTCAATTTACTCCATATATTCTTTTTACACTCTACGCTGAACACTATCCTGTGTCAGTATTAATATGCTATACATTTTTCGAGGTGCTTTTCTGGCATGGTCACAGTATTCCTTCCCCTGCGGATTGCGTAACGAAAGTGAAATTTCTTTTCAATTGTTTCGCTCAATATAATTTTTCTATATGTATACGCTCTTTTTCTGTTGATAAAATTAGGTCTCCTAAGACCTCTTCTACTTTATTGGAGCTCCCTACCTTGCGTCATGAGGGGCTCCTTCCCACATGTATTTTCTAGCGAATATTTAGTTTAAACTAGCTATAAGTATTCGAATTCCTCAATTCCTGAGCTATTAGTGCTCGATAAAGAGCTTCAGGCGGTTTGCGTGCACCGCCTGGATTTTACGTCCCTTCCGGACCACGTAGTTGACGGGGGGCCTCTTCTCTACTATTTCGTGAGGACCCGTCCACTTCGGGGTCAGCTTGGCTGACCACCCCCTTCCCACCGTCTCGTCACGGAGGAGTACGCGTTCGCCGACGCGGTACTCCTACACCTGTGCGCCATGGTCGTACGTATTCTTTGACCTCCTTTTCGCGACTTCCAGGTTGTCGCGTGTTACTGTCCGTGCGGCTCGTAATCGCTCGCGTAACTCGTGGACGTAATCATCGTAGGCATAGGTGCTGCGGGGCTCTTGTTTCACGGCGGTCGGCAACTCAGCCTCGAGTCCGTACACCAACACGTGGGGAGACAGTCCGGTCCCAGTATGTGGAGTGGTATTGTACGTAAACATTGCGTACGGCAGCCACTCGTCCCAATTTCCTTGATCCTCGCTTATGAAATTTTTCGGATACTCTGCGAGGGTACGATGTGACCTTTCTAATGCGGCGTTCGATTCGCGATGATAGGCCGTAGTTTGTATCTTTTTAATTCGCAGCAGTCGACACATTTCCTTGAAAGTCGAGCTGAGGAAGTTAGTACCCTGATCTGATAATATTATTGCCGGCGTTCCGTGCCGGCATATCAATTCTTCTACGAGTTCTCTAGCGACTGTCGAAGCCTCTTGGTTCGGCAGTGGTATAGCTGCACTGTATTTTGTGAGCGCGTCCTGGACAGTAAGTCTATATCTTTTTCCAGATGCGCTTTCTGGTAGCGGCCCTACGATGTCGACCGCTACTTTCTCAAAGGACCTCGATGGGGTGTCGGTTACAACCATCGGCACTCGTTCCCTTTTCCTAATTTTATTCTTCTGGCAGGATTCGCAGAACGATATGTAATTTTCCAATTCTCTTCTCAGGCCGGGCCAGTCGTACTTAGTCCGGATCCGATGCAATGTACGCCGTATACCCTGCTGCCCTCCTATAGGGGTGTCGTGGTATTCTTTAATTATTTCCAGGCGGTCATCGGCAGAAGGAGTGGCTACGCCACTGCGGCAGTCGCTATACTTTTTTATAACGCTGTCTTCGTCCGCGCTGCAGGAAGTTCGTGGGCTACGGGCCCCGCCGTGCCTCGCTTCCTCAGCGGGCCTTTGCGGAGCTCTGTCCGCAGCTTCGTCGTTCGGTGTGCCCACCGGTCGCTGCGCCGTTCGGTCGCTCTCTGTCTCGAGCGGCCTTGCAACGTTTGCTTTTCGCGGCCGTCCGCGCTTCGCGGGTCCGCCATGCAGTGCTGGGCTCGCTCCATCTTTGTCAGCGACGCTCGCAGTCTTACAAGTACCTTGCATATGTAGCTTGCGTGATCTGCCCCTTCCCCGACCGCACGGCTTCTCGGCGGGGCTGTGGGGTTCAGTAGAGCGATCTGCATGTACGCTGCGGATCTCTCTATCTTCTTCTGGCGCATTGGCCGGCGCAGCCTCTCTCTCTCTGCCGCGTTGCTGGGCTGGCCCGCTGTATACTCGGCTCTCCGCTTTGTGCGGCTGTCCGTACCCGGGCGCATACTGTCCTTTTCTTTCTCGTGGGCGAGCTCGATCTCTCGCTCCGACGAGCTACTACGGCTGTAAGGCGTATCTTCGGCCCTCCGCTTTGTGCGGTCGTTCGTTGTGCCGAGTTGCCACATCATGCTGTGCTCTTCCGACTCACGGACTACGTTCTTAGCTCTCACTTGGGCCCTCGTAGTAAAGAATATACGGCTTAGCGCATCTCCATTTGTATTACGCCTTCCTGCCATATATTCGACGTTAAACTCATATTCCGCCAGTTTTTATTTTCCAACGCATTTGTCTCGCACCTGGGCCCTTACCTCCGAACAGCCAGGTGAGCGGTTGGTGGTCTGTCACTACTGTGAAACGGGTACCATAAATATATGGCCGGAATTGAGCGAGAGCCCAAACTATCACGAGTAGCTCTTACTCCGTGTTTTACTATGTCGTCGAGGTACACATAGCATTTGACGCCCTGTAGTCCTGCTAACGCGGAGTTCATTAGCTGCTGGAAAGTCGTCGGCGCGTTTTTCAATCTGAATGGACTCGAAATGACCCCACGGAGTGGAAAATGCCGCTTTTCTATGTTTTCCTGCGCCATCGGGACTTGGTGAAATCCAGAGGCGAGATCCAAAGTCGTATAATATCGGGCCCGTCCCAACTGGTCCAATATTTCGGTGATATTGGGCAGTGGGTACGAGTCTCCGATGGTGGCCTCGTTCAACTTCCGAAAGTCCACCACTACGCGCATTTTCTTCACTCCGGCGGCATCGGGTTTCTTAGCCACGACCATCAGCGGCGCGTTACATTGACTCCTGCTGGACTGGACTATTCCTTCCGCTAGAATTTTGTCTGTCCGCATCTCCACTTCTCTTTCTCGTGGCCGAGTTTAGCCTCTCGCTTCAACGAGTTATCGTGGTTGCTTTGGGTATCTTCGACTCTCCGCTTTGTGCGGCTGTTCGTATACCCGATTGAGCTATCTTTCTTTTTCTTATGGGACTTTCTTTCTTGTCCCACTTAGGCTCGTGTGGTCGCGTATATGCGACTCAGAGCATCTGCATCTATATTTCTTTTTCCGGCTTTCTGCATTTTACCGGACCCATGCGCCGATTTTACGGTCTTCCCAGGCAAGGGTTGCGGACCTAGGTCCTTCGATCTGACCTTAAAGAGTGCGCGATACTGCACCACGTGCGTGCGCTTTCGCTTGTTCCCTCGTAGTTGGAATACACCATTGTATTCGCACACTATTCCTGCGCGAGCTGCTTGCTTTTCACTGCTGGGGGGCACCAAGTCGGGCTTCCGTTGTTGCTGCGCAAAGCGTTTGGCTCGCTTCCCCGTGCTCTCTGAGCTTTCGCGTAGTGTCTTTACCTGTTGGCTATGTACGGCCTTCGCTATCTCCGACGGCTCGAGTGTCACCGTCGGCTGTTGCACTTCCCCGTTGTTTTTATAAACATCTAAACTCACTCTATTGAGTTTTGACGGTGTGACACGGAATTTCGCTACTTTGCATCGGCTGATTCCGCTCCTTATAGGTAGTCCGATAAATTTATTCTCCTTGGCGGCATCCATGTTAGACCCGTTTCCGGAAGAGAGATTTATCTTTGTAAGCAGGCCTATGTATTTGCACGTGGCGGCAGTTCTACTGCGTAGTGAAGAATATATCCTCGTTGCGCCGTCCCGCAGTGGCATGCAGTGCCCATACAACTTGAGCATCTCGCTATGCAGGATATCCGCTTTATGCTGCTTGATAAAGTCCATGCCAAGTAGTCCGTTGACCTTCAACGGCACATTGTTCGGAAAGATGTAGAACCAATGCTCTATGTTTAAAGCCGGAGTCTCGAGTACAATTTTAGCTATACCGTGGGGGTGAATTTTTCACCTCCAACCCTGCAGTTCCACGGAGCACCTGCTCACCATGGTTTCGGGGTTGAGGTAGCCTTTCTTGATTATGCTGCACTGCGCTCCGGTGTCCGCCTTGAGGGTGAGTACCCCTGTCGTGGCCAACGGTGCATCTATATCGAAGTCGCTGGCTGTGACATTCGACGCCGGCAGCGTTACTTGTAGGAGCTGCAGCGTTGTTTTCTTCTGCTTGCACGCAGGTCTCTGCTGGACAGTTAGCGTATTCAGTCTCAGTGCGCCCAGCGTGTTCACGCCTGCCGTGGCTGGCTCTGACCCTGCAGTTACCGTATTTCTTGCATCTTTGTAGCCTGCGTTTCTTGGCTATTGGGGCGGCTGCGTTGGCTCGCTTTTATTCTGCGACAGTCTCTTCCGGCAGTCCTTCTACACGTGGCTTTTCTTCTAGCAGTAATTGCAGATTATTTCCACGTTGTGGATTGACTTGTTTTCACTGGGTACTGGTAGGCTTACTCGTCCCGTATCCCGGGTGCAGTCTCGAGCCATGTGTCCAGTTTTTCCGCAGGTGAAACAATTTTCTCCCTGCTAGGGTGATGCGCCTAAGGACCTTCTGGCGTGACTTAGTGCTCTACCTACCCCTTCATTTGGGTGCACCATGTTGGTTATTTCTATGGCCCCTGTCACAGAGTCATGCAGCGATTGTTAATTTCTCGCACGCATCGGCACTTGCACCTGGCCATGCAGGTCGTTTTCGAAGTTGGACTGTGCGCTTCGTCGGGTGACACTCTTGACGGTGATCTTTTGATCCTCTGTTTTCAATGGTTCGCAGAGTATTTCGGCGATGTCTACCGTAATCCTCTCTTTCCTTGCCGCGTAGGCGGCTATGTCCTCGTTCTGTCCCTGCCGGAGGGAGCTGAACTCCATTTGCAGCGCGGCTATGGATTTCCGTTGTCCACACAACGCTTCCAACTCGCTCCTGAGTTGCGCCGAGGTGCTGATGGTTTTGTGCTGCAGTTGTCTTGCTGCTGCACCCTCTAGCTTACTCATGACTATCAACTTCAGGAGGGTCTCATGCTCCTCCTCTGCTACCCTGCGGAATATCGTCTCGCAGGATTTTAAGAAGAGCGGGAACGCCTTCGAATCCTTGCCGTCGAACGTTTTTACCATTTTTATACCGAGACTGAGGCTGAGCATGTTTGAGGGCCTCTGCGACTCCTCGAACTGCGTGCGTCTTGGGGACAGTGTGGGGACAGGAATATCTCCATCCCTGCTCCTCCTAACCGTCGGTGGAGCTCGGCAATTTGCTCTCTTAAGGAGTGGATGAGTACGTACTCGTCCGCCCCAACTTCATTTAGCGTATTCGCCAAATTCCGTCTTGCCGACGGTGTTTCAGTCTCCCTGAGTTCGCGATCGAGTTCGCGTTGGCCTCGATCGTGCTCGCGCTGCAACCTCTCGCACTGGCGTCGAGCTCTTTCCAACTCACATTGGCTTCGGTCGACCTCCTCCAACCGATCGCGTACCCTTGCTGGTACCGACCGGGCTGTCGTACCGGGAGCTGCAGGGAAACCTACGCGATCTATGCTTCGCATGTTCTCTATTTCCTGGTCAACGATGTTTTTGGTGACGCGCTGTCTTTTGCACGAATCGTAGTCGTCACTTCAGAGTCACTCTTAACTTCGTCCAAAACACTTTTGTCTAAATCAATCACGGATCACTTAACTTCAGCAGATCCCACCGCTGCCACCAAATGTTATGCCGCTACCGCGTAATTGGATTATTCGGTATTCGGTATGATATTAAAAAGTTATTATTTTTGGGATCGTTTGCCGATAAGGAGATGAATCTCGAGTTATCGATGAAAACGCGAATTTATATAAAAGGAAGTATTTATTATAAGCAACGGTAACTTTTCCGTTGTTTATTTAAAAGTCAATGTAAGAATGTACAATAATATGTTGTTTCGAGTATTTGACGAGGAACCAACCCGTTCTATCTTGAGTCTAATTTATAACTGGTTTTCGTAAAGCAGTTGTTAACTGTCTTCACGAAAATCCCTTAATTCGCAATTTTACCGTTAGCCTATCGTCGAACGCCAAGCGAGTCACTCATGCTGCGTCGGCGTTCTTGGGGTCGTTCGTATGATCGGGCATTGGACTTCGTTTCCTGTCTTCAACGAATTCCAATGTTTCTTTGCTATAGAATATTCCCGAATATATGAAATACGGAGTGGAATATTCCGCGGTAAAACACGGTTATAACTAACAAAACCATTAATTTAATATGGAATGTAATCTTTTTCAAGTGACAGCCGTGGGTAGTTTCCATACGGAAACATAATTGTTCTTTTTGTTGCCGATAATTTACTGTGAGGTAGTTACACTCTCTGTCCAGCTTTATTACATTTAGTTCCGACAATAGGATAGATTGTTTTCAAACGCGATGTGGAATGCGAAAATAGAAGAGGCCCAGTATAGATAGCCATGACGTGGCCTCCCGGCGCCAGGGCGTGACTAGACTAGCCCCCCTCCCCTCCCCGCCACTACCCTCACCATGATTTCTCATTAGTTGTTCCTTGGGTGTGAAGGGGGCGTGTCTGCTTCCACTATCCCACCCCCGGTCCTGATTGGTCTCCCACAAGCCCCACCACCCCTACCCCCATCCCTGATTGGTCCCCAGCAGTCCCTACCCCCAGCCTACTTTTACCGACAGTCGGTAAAAGTACATCGAATTTTGGCACCCGGTCGAGTAGAAAATAATTACCGATGCGCAATCTACTATTGGTAATCGTGTTACCGACAGTCGGTAAAATAGATGGAATGTTAGCAGCTTGTCTAGCAGAAAGGTATTGGCGATCGGTAAAGTAGATCGGTTGTCAACCGGCGGTATGTAGCCGACCATCGGTAGAGAAAATTTGGGACTTACGGAAGATAAAAAGATAGGGTCTCACGGTAAATAATATTGTGTACCCATCCACCGGTTAAATATGCCCTATCGTCGATAACCGAGACCTCTCCGTAGCTTTTTTTAAATTTTTGTTATTTAAAAAAATATATTAATTGAAACCACTATTTATAACAACGGTAAGTGAAAACGCTCGTTCTTTTTTAGTTTCATAAGAAACTATTTTGTTTTAACATTCTCGTATAACAAACATGCGTTGTTTACCCGTAATTTTCAATGACATCCAGTGCAGTAACGGTGAGCTGGTGATCGACCGTCAATTTGTGTTTTCGTACCCGGTTTGATGTAATATACATAGCACAGCATGTACGAGGAGACCGCACGGTCAACTTTCAGATGCGCCGGTAGTTTGTCATACAGAATTTCCATTTTTCCTCCCCAATGTTTTAAAAGCAGCGGTTTCAGTATGAACGCGAGCTCAGCTTTGGTGATGTCTCGGCGATCCTTGCAGCAGTCGATCACGAGTATACTGTCAATAGTATTCATTGTGGTTGGACAGAGAGGCAAAGATACTTTCACCACGACTTTTTTTTTTTAACTAACTTTTTTCACAGCTGTTACCATTAGATATATACATCTCGCGTCGATGGCCATCAGAGTTCAATATGAAAATGTGTGTGGTGGGAGTACTTTCGAATAATAAGACAGGAAATTCAAAGTTTCGAATTTATATCAGGAGTACAAATTGAAAATGCGGGATTTTTTTCTATTTTTGAACGTTTATTCTGAAAAAATGGTAACAAATGAATTATTCAAAGTATTGTCCATCGCTAGCCACAACTTTTTCCCATCTTTCTGGCAATTTACGGATACCGTCGCGAAAAAATTCGGCCGGCTTGGCTGCTATCCAGTCATCGACCCATTTTTGGGCTTCTTCGTAAGAATGGAAGCGCTGGTCAGCTAGGCCATGTGTCATCGATCGGAAAAGGTGGTAATCGGAAGGAGCAATATCTGGGCTATACGGCGGGTGGGGTAAGACTTCCCATTTCAGCGTTTGTAGGTATGTTTTGACCGGCGCTGCAACATGTGGCCGAGCGTTGTCATGTTGCAAAATTACTTTGTCGTGTCTTTGCTCGTATTGTGGCCGTTTTTCTTTGAGTGCGCGGCTCAAACGCATCAATTGAGTTCGGTATAGTGCTCCTGTGATGGTTTCGTTCGATTTCAATAGCTCATAATACACCACACCCAGCTGGTCCCACCAAATACAGAGCATGAGCTTGGCGCCGTGAATATTTGGTTTGGCCGTCGATGATGATGCATGGCCGGGGTAACCATATGATTTTTTGCGCTTCGGGTTATCGTAATGGATCCACTTTTCATCACCAGTGACAATGCGATGCAAAAAACCCTTCCGTTTTTGCCGTTCGAGCAGCAGTTCGCATGCAAAAAAACGGCGCTCGACGTCTCTCGGCTTCAGCTCATACGGCACCCAATGTCCTTGCTTTTGGATCATTCCGAGGGCTTTTATACGATGGGAAATGGCTTGTTGTATCACTCCCAATGAATCTGCGAGCTCTTGTTGAGTTTGACACGAGTCTTCATTGAGTATTGCCTCCAATTCAGCATTCTCAAACTTTTTCACTTGGCCCGGCCGCTCTTTGTCCTCAACGTCAAAATCACCACTTCTAAACCGCACAAACCATCTCTCGCACGTTGAAACCGATGGAACATGACTCGGATAAGCCTCGGAGACCAATCGATGTGCTTCAGCAGCACTTTTCTTCAAATTAAAGAAGTAAATTAAAACTTCCCGCAAATGCTGTTTTGTTGGCACGAAACTCGACATATTGAGAGCTCAAAAAAACTATGAATTTGACACTGCGACAAATTGACACATACTGAAAATTAAAGCTATAAGACGTAGCTTTGACATGAACATAGTCACAGTACTGCCTGATGCGTATAGCGTTAGTAACGCCATCTGTTATCAAACCCGCATTTTCAATTTGTACCCCTGATACATAGTAATTCACAAGTAACATCCAAATCGATCTATACAAGTTTGTATACATGTGTTTTTATTACAACCGTAGCTCTTAATATTATTGTGTTTTACATTTTTCACACGTTTCTTTCTGCGATTTGAATATTTTACGCGTTCGTAGTATTGTGCAGCTATGCGATCATTTTTCACTCTGTTGTCGTAAAATTCTTATGAAAATTATCCAGATTATAACCACGAGCCATAAAATCAAGAAACATAATACAGTATTCACCGCATACTTTAGACTTGAGTGATTAAAGGGGCTGCGTGTTCCACTCGTAGCTTCGACAGTTTCTGCGTAGACCGTTATGGTGTTGGTTAATGAGTGGGGGCAATTCATAACTATCGAAAAAGATTCCATGTCCATTTTTATCAACGTAAGTGACAACCCAGTGTCGCGCAGATAGATTATGCTTGTCTGTGTTTAGAAACAATGCTGCGGGTCTAGACCAGCGACTCGGAATGCGATCGGCCGGAAATACTCCTTTCGTCTGAGCAGATATTCGTTGTAGAGCGTCTAATATCTGTAGGCTGTTCATGCTGTTTACACAACTGCTGGTGACGCTTAGAGTGTAATTGACGTTGCCTCTGTTGATGATAATGATGGTTGCGTGGTGGTTGCTCTGGCTGGTGCGCGTTACGCGGGGGTGCTGGTGGTTGTTTAGCACACGGTTAGACTACTTGTTTTTCTCTACCACGGAAAAGTACAGTTATTTCGTCGTTAGCCAGTACAGTTCCTCCGGGCAGCGACGACCTGTCACTGTTGCACGATAGTGTAATATCGTTGAATATATACTCTACGCTTCGTGATATATCGAGAGTATTTTCCTCATTTGATGCTTCGTTGTTCGGTTTGCTTTGTTGATTTTTAATAGGTGTTGATTTATCGATAGGTTGGGAATAAATGTGACTAACCGCGTCGAGTTCTTTAAACAGGAGCCACGAGCCTATTTTTGCCACGTTATTTAGAGGACATTTTACATCGTCTTCTTTCGAAATACCAAGATGAATACGGTAAACGTTGTTGATGGGCATATTTTTTAACGATGGTCCCTCATATTCTTCCAGATTGATGATTTTGCTCCCCAGAACGTCGCGTAAAAGCTCGGCTTTCTGCATGCCTCTTGTGTCAATACGCAAGGCATAATGATACAGTAAGCGTAGATTGGTGTAGATTTTTTTCAACGGTGCATCACCGTCAAGCCATTTTAATCCATGATGAAAACACGTTAGTTTATTGTTGCTTGTACGTACGCTCTTTTGTAGTTCACCAAAGTCATATGGTGGTTCGACAAGCCAATGACCATAATGTTCTTCTTGAAGCGTCGTCACAGCTATATCCTTTGGTAGAAATCGGTTGTTTACATTGTAGAGTGCTTTAACATCCACTATAACGTCCATTATGAAGGTTTGATGTAGACTGATACCAGGTGTGGTTGCGTAGACGAGTTTAAATATTACAGCGTCGGGTGTGGGGCACTCTCACGCACTAAACTCTGTAATGACCTGCCGTGTGGAATCTATCTCTATTACATTATCATACTCGGCGTATACCAAACAATTTAATGTAGATGTCAGAGGCGCTGCAAACCGTACTTCAATCCTTACACTACCGTGTCATACGAGATTCCAGTGACCGAAGCAACTTGCTGATAAGTCCGGTGTCAAATCAAAGACATACAGACAGTAACCTTCTGGATAGTCACCCCTGATAATATCTAGGCCCTCATATAAAAAGTGTATACCTGTACCGCTAAAGAGCGTGCGATAACTATCTATCTAGTTTTCGTTACCATCAAACACCGGTTGAAGAGGCTTGCTCGGTATTTGTTGACCATCGACATACTGTAACGGGGTTACATGTTAAACGAGTATTTTCTATATATTTTATTACCCCGAACGGCAAGTAAGAGCAAAAAGTAGATTCGGGCATATTAGGTCGAGCACAGGGGCGCGATTATTTTATTATTTCAAAAGGCTATAAGAGCCGAATTTAGATTTCAAGCGTCGTGTACAGCGGACAATAGGCCAATGAACCCGGACCTAGTATAAAAACGGGTGACTTCACGCCTCTGGAATTCGCTCGTCACCGAAAACAGCAGGTCAGCGACCAGCTGGCTTTGCTCGGCGACGAGGGAGAGCCAGGGGGGGGGGCATGGCAACGGTAGCTCGCATAATCGAGCGAATTTAAAAAATCTTGAAGCCGAAGTCCCGAGTGACGTAGAGGGAACTAGGGTGGGGAGACATCTATAAAAGCGCTTGCACCGGAAGGAAGGCTCTCTTATTCGGTAACACGAGTTCAACTAAAGCGAATTGCGAGTGCACTAGATGTCAAAAATATTAATCTGAAAAGTAAAAAGGCGGAATATATAGGAAATTGATTAGTCGCAAGCTTGAAAGCGGAATAATATGAGAAGTAGTTAGGAATAATCAGGATAGGATTAAATGAATAAGTATAAGCGAAGAAATGCAGTGCATCGGAATAAGAAAATAGGATAGAAGAGAATAAATTAACAAGTGCGGACTTTAAACTAGTAGGAACTATAGGAACCGCCTTTCCTGCGCGAGAAAGTGAGAAAGGGCGAAAAGTGAAATAAGTGTGAGAGAGCAAAGAATTGTAAACAGAGTTGTTACACTCTGTCCAAAGAGAATCTGAGGCGTGTGGATGTGTGTGTGTGGCTCACGAGTCAAGACCAATGCATAGGCCTGTAACCGAAGCACGGCCCTATAATACCGAGAATTTGCGCTAGAATACGAGAAAAGAACGTCGAAATAATCGCCGGAATTCCCTAATTTAAAGACATCGATGATCGTAAAAATTAGTTATACCGAAGGGAAAAGGAAATGAGAAATAGATTAAGATAAATGGTAAACATTAAAATTATAAGCATAGATTAAAACGATACATAATAGCTCGTAGTACGTAAGGAAATAGGACTAAATAACATGAATTCTCGGTCAGCAGTGCAAACTAAACGCGCGATAGGATGAGAGAGAGAGAGAGAAAAAGTGTAGAGAGAAAAAGAAAAAGAATTGTACGCAGGGTTCATACACTCTGTACCAAGAGCGAGTGCGAAGCGAGTGAGAGATAGTCTGCGGGTGTATGTGCACTCAACGTACAACAACACAGCTGTACGAAAGGAATAACAGACCTTCGAGGGTACCAAGAATAGATGCATGCCAGATAAATTTATAATCATAGAAATAAGTCCGGAAATTGCGAAATTAAATGGTCAATGTAGAAAATTCCAGTAACCGTAATCAATAAGTGACATTTTCTAAAATTGTTTCAATCTTGAATAAAGCCTCACTGTCCACCACTACGAAGTCTCCATTAATTAGCCATGTGATCGAGCCCGAATTCTCACGAAAAATAAAATATATGTGAACGTGAAAAATTACCGTTACAATACAGAGAGAGGAAATTTATCGAATGATTATTAAAGTTAAACGGATTTGACGTTGTACTGGCATTGAATGCTCGGTTATTCACGAATTCAAAAATTATTCGTTTAGGCAATTGGCCCAGAATAACGTTATCCAGAGTATCGCCAATGATACCGCTATGCATCGTAAAAGCTTTAACCTCAACCCTTGTTATAGGATACTTGGCGGTTGTTTTTGCAAGCATTTTGGCGTGAGCTATCAGCACGTCTGGCGCGATTTTTGCTCGACAGACGAGTAATGTTGCCTCGGTGATATGTAGTTTATGCGTCACACCAGTCGTAGGAATCTCCATGAGACAAAAAACGTCTTTTGAGCGTACAAGTCGTAACCATACTTCTACACCGTTCAGCAGAAATGTATTCTGATTAAAAACATCGCAATGTAAATGTCCAATCATATCTAAAGTCCGACCATTCTTTATGTACTTTTCACGATTATTCAAACCGATATCAGGGTTATTCGATGCACCTGGTAGATTGTCAAACGTACCGGGATGTCAGCGTACCATAGTGCGGTCGTTAAGTGAGAATTTTTAACAGCCGGTCCATAATTGAGTAACGTCTCACTATATACTCTGTAGGGGTATGCATTGTTTGGCGGTACCACAAGTTTCTGGTTAAAATATACGTCGACCTGATTGAAAAGGCTATGCAGAAAGTTATTAACAGGTGCTACGTTGTACTGTGATTCAGCTGTTGAAGTAACCCTAACATTTACAATAATCATTGTATCAGCTAGGTCCAGGTATTCTTCACCGTGGCCAGGTATGACAAATTCCAGGGGGCCCGTCATCCGTGAGGGACGACACAGACGTGTAGTGTATCCATTGTGATGCTTCTGTAGCCGTCTGCGTTGGAAGTATGGTAAATAAGTCGAGCTCAGACTTCATACACTCGGAAGAGTGCGAGTGTAAGAACGACATTGTAAAACACCTCCAAAAATATTGTTGGTCTTTGCTCGTTTGGGCCTACGGCTCTTCTCTTTCTCTTTGTTATTCTTTTCTTTTTATTCTTTGCGACACCATGATGCTTCCTTGCTGCAATGCGTCTACGTCTCGTTGACTTTTTCTTCTTCTTCTTCTTCTTTATTCCTAACGATTTTTTTGAAATACCAGTACGCCTTTTCCTCGTCCTCGTAGGCACGCGTCCCGATAACGACTGTATCATGCGAGCGGTGCCTACAGTGTTATATCCTGAACAATTCATGAGAAGAGCGATTTTTTCATTGGCTTTTCGTTGTAAATTATCTCTAGATTCGACTGCACGTCGACGCAATGACTCCTTGAATGGCATTTTGCGACCGCTCACATCCTCGATAACGTGTAAACTCGTGCGAATGGCTTCTTTTCCTATAGCTTTAGCACCTCTGGTCAACAGTGGTAAAACACTCCGAAATAGACCACCGAGAAAACTACTGATACCGTGACCGCGCTGATCGGGGAACCCGCAAACACGCAACCTATATAACCGTTTCCACCGCCTACTTGATTCTCATAATACGTCGTATAATGAGCACACATATTGTCTAATCGATTCGTTTGAAATGAACTGTAAGTTAACGTTCCATACTCGAATGCAATAGGATTACCCAGATGATCTCTTATATCCACCTCGATGGTTCTAAAGCAATGGTTGAGTAAACCTATGTAATTTGACGACGAGAAACATTTTACTTGCGATGTACCATACGTGTAGTATTTTGTATTTAAATTTACAATCCTGAGTAGCGCTGTCTGCGTATCACCTACCGTATACGGTCACAAATATCAGTGTAGACAAAAAGCTGATCGGGCAGAGCCCTATTTATACAGGCGGGTACTCGTCCTACGCGTGGAACGCCTCGCAACAAAATTTCGTTTATTCGAGACCGTGAACGTTTGACGCTGGTATCCACGAGTTAAATTTTGCCGGATATCCCACCCAACTCACGAAAATTTGTTTTTTCGCACCGTGTCCTTTTGTCGGTAAAACTTGATCAATCTTGAATTCTTTATTCTGCTGCATACGCTTCTCATGAACACTCGTCAATTCTTCGAGGTAAAAGAAACCATCGATAGTTTCGTCTTCGATATCGCATAACGCATACACATACAAGCCATGTCTATGTAAAACTTTTTTGATACGGAAAATCTCTTCACTCCAATTTTTCTCTTGACCTTTTTCGAAGGTGCCTTAAGTTCTACTGATTCGAACGTAATCGCCGGGGTGTATTTATACATTGTGAAACGTGTCTTTTCACGTCACTTTATGGCACTATTTGTCATATTGCGCATCGCTGTATCGGCATTATATAGCGTTACGGTGGCCTGCTGCATTTTAATGCTCGAGTGTACAGCATGATTGTACGCATAAACCATTTGTTATAGTATATCGATGTAACGATGAGTATTACGATGTGTGAAGTAACGCCACATCCATTCCTTGAGAGTGCGATTAAAACGCTCGACAATCGAGGCTTTTACGTCAGGATTACGAGCAACCGAAATTGTATGTTTTCATCTTTGAGAAATTTTTGGAGTTGATCACCGTGGAATTCTTTTCCACGGTCGATTTGTAGTGAAGCAGGTGTACGATCATCGTTACGCTCGAGATTACGTTTAAATGCCTTTGTTACTTCGCGCACAGTTCTGTCCTGCAAGGGTTCGACCCAGGCGTATTTGCTAACAACGTCAATTACCATAAGCAGGTAGGAGACGTTGTCGTTATAGCTACTCAATGCACGTATATCCACGAGATCGGCCTCCCAGACATCGTCAATATTTGTAACATTGTAATACAGTCGTGGAAAGACACGGTGCACGGGACTATGAATGGTATAACTATCCTGCTGAGTGCGCCAGTCATATATGGTGTCTGCTTTATTTTTGCTACTGATTAAACGTCGCGCACCAGTGTATCCAGCTGGATGCGAAGGATCATAGTACACTTTTTCGAAAGCCATCTTTCACCGCTCGTTGTACACCTTGTTCTAAATCTTTATCCATTTTTCAAATACCTTTATTACTTCTGTTTTCCGACGTTTTGAAGAACTATTCCCAGGGTGTATAGCGCCGACGTCGTTGTCGTCGTAGTCGTCGTTGGAATTATCGCCGCCCGTATCCACATTCATAGAATGCGAGTCGTTATGTTGGATCATCTGAACATCTTTTCTTAGTCGTTTAGTACCTCGAGATATGCCTAAATCCTACAATCTACTGTTGCCTATGAATTCACGCGGAACACTCTTTGTACGTAGACTAATGACAAACTCGTGTCTGCCTGTTGCTTTAAAGTTCTTTCTACCTTGTACTGCATCGTTTATAAGGTCGACAGTATTATAATTTGGAATGAGTATACTGTATATTGTTACACATCCTTTTTTGTCCCATCTTATGCTTTTTGATTCATCACTCGTGGGTTTGCGTAGAAATTTTAATAGCGCAGTCGCTCGTCGTTTATACATATTTGGAATGCTATTAACGATGTCAGCATCGCTCGTGGCTATCTATCTCAGACGATGTTTCAGGTAGTGCTAGAAGTGCTGATGAAAACGATGCATTTTTCGTACCAACGAGATATAGATAACGCTGCAGCACTTGTAAATACTTTTTCCATTTACTAGCGTTGCTTTTACCATACTTGTTTGATTAAAAAATTTTGTATAGCTCAGTGTCTAGTCTTGAAACAGGATCACCACTGGGCCTGCACTTTTTTCTCGTTTGCCGCTGGTGCATGATTATTCCCAGAACCGACCATAGGTATTTCGTCCTAACGACCGTCTGCATCACTATTTCCATCATTTACCTTGGACATTGGCACTAAAAACATTTTTTTCGCATGCTCCATTACGAGGAGGATTAATAATTTTTATCCTAAACAGTATTGTTTTCTCAATCGTCACTACCACTGAAAAATTTACTAAATAAACCTGTGATTATGGGAGCCCGTAAAAGTGATAAAAAAGCACCACCCCCTTTTTGAATTATGAAGCGTTTCTTCGCTCTCCAATTATATTTCCGCTGCTTACGAGCGACTGTACGAACACCACCACCACCACGTTGTTTTGTCACACATCCTGAGACATGTTGTCGAAGTATATTTTTATATTTTTTTAAACGTTTTTTAACACTTGACTTGACACAAACAACTCTTTGTAAAATGTCTAACGCGCATTCACAGATGCAATTGATTAGAGGTTTACCAGCATAACGCAATATTGATTTTCGCTGTTTTTTATTTGAATGACAAATAGCGTTAAGTAGGGCTATACAACGTTCATCGAATGGAATGTAATGTGTATTTTTCTTCTTCTTTTTATTCGCGCTGGTGCTATCCCTCATTATTACAGTTTCACAGTAGATGTATTCGCTGAATGCCCGAGTCTTTGTGCGTGATGCGTACACGACTTATATCCATTACAGACTGATGTGGTGTCTACTTGTGCTTCCAATTAAATATTTTGTGTGATAAAAATCACACTAATATTTTTATGACGACTACCTTTTGTTTAAAGGTCGACAATTGTATTATTTGAGGATTCGCACATTAAATCATCGATGATAACCAATTTTTTCAAGTTATTATCGCTTGAATAATCCTGCTGTTGCGGTAGACCCTCGTTAAATTCAATTTTTGGGATTTTGGATTTTTTATTACTTCCGGTCTTAGTAATTAACGATGACGATATCAGAATGGAGAGTATCTCCATAATGAAATATAGTTCGGTCAAATTCAACGTTACTCATTGATTTGAGAAAATTTAGAAATTTTCTCACGAAAACTGTTTTCCCACATCCAGTGGGGCCACAAATCAGCGACGTCCACGGATGTTTCCAGCATATATCCATTATTTTAACTTATGAAGCGTGACAAATCCACGATACTCTTGATAGTGATGATGATGATGAAGACGGTGAATATCGTGGAGCAACGAGATGCAAAATCGCATACACCAAGTGCATAATAAACGTGTTACCCAGCCAGGCGGCGCACAGTGGGGCCGATTCCCGAAAAGCTGGTCAAAAGTCGAAAACGTAGTTCATTCTGTTTGAGATATAGTATATAAGGGTTATTGGGGTCGCTGATTACGAATCTGTAGTCATAATTGTAAAAAAACAAAATGGCGGGTTCAAAATGGCGATAGTAAACCGAAAATACTCAGTTATAATACGGAATCTTTATCGAATTTGTATGAAACTTGGTTTCTATAAGTTTTCGAGGTCGCTGAATACGAATCCGGTGTGAAAAAAACAAAATTCAAAACGTCGGATCCAATATGGCGGACGCAATTTTCGAAATCAACCGGATTTGCTTGAAACTTGTTACTCGGGGGTTTTTGAGGTCGCTGAATATGAATCCGGTGTGAAAAAAACAAAATTCAAAATGACGGATCCAATATGGCGGACGCAATTTTCGAAATCAACCGGATTTGCTTGAAACTTGTTACTCGGGGGTTTCTGAGGTCGCTGAACATGAATCCGATGTGAAAAAGACAAAATTCAAAATGGCAGATCCAAAATAGCGATTATAGAAATTTATTAACTTTTTATAAATCTGTAAGTAAATTATATATTTGATAAAAAGTAATAAAACATCTACTTTTACATATATAATTGTATTGATTAAAATCACGTTTGAAAGACTTATTTTATACTATTTACAAGTTACATTTCCTTTTTTTATTGAAGTGAATGTACTTCAGTTACATGCAAAAAATTTTTTCTTTGAAGCACATATTTCTTAAAATCATTTTCTGAAACAAAATAGATTTTGTGAAATAAAATTAACATGTTCAAACAGTTAATTTATAATTATTTTAGTTTAAGTAAACATTTTTTAAGATGACTGTATAATAATTTGATTTACAGTTTTAAAATAAATGTATTTGGATTACAGAGTGATGATTTTCTTGTTTAAAAGAAATATTTTGTACATATTTCAGATAAGTAATTACATTTTTAATCATTTATAAAAATATTGAAAAATGTATAATTCAAATGTATAAGGAAGTGTAATAAGGAACACGATTTTTTAAATACTAACATATTTATTTGAGAAATACAGTACAAAGCCAAATTCAAAAAATAAATTTATATTAACAAGAATATTGTTCTAATATTAACATAAAAATTAGTCTTCATCATCAGTCGAATTGTCTGTATAAAAATCTGAAAAATCTGACGACATCGAAAAAGAAGAGATAGAATCATCAGTAGACGCATAAACAGTTGGTGAAGTAAGCAAAGCAATTGTTTCCGGAAATAAGGATTTTACTTTCTTATGTGGCAATTTCTTTAAACTTGATATATACGGATCTGATGCCACTAGCAAGCGCAAGAAAAGATCTTCCATCGATTTTGTTCTGCTGCATTTTCGTGCAAAATCTTCACGGTATCTTTTAATATATTTATTACAAGACTCCTGTGCATCTTCAGACATTTGTCCGATTGGCAATAAAGCAGATTGTATTATTTCAGAGCCGTGAATTAAAAGTTTGTGAACAGAAGTAGGCATGTAGAACCAGGGATATAAGTCGACGAATTTTCGAGCTGTTTCCATTGTGTATTCTTGGAAACGTGGTACATTAATTTCATGACCACTTGAAATAGCTTGTAAAATAACATGGAACCTTTTAATAACATCTTCGTCAATGCCCGTTATAGTAGTGGAAATTGATGCATTTTCGAAAAATCGTCGAGCAGTGTTCTCATCATTCGTACTACCATATCCAGGCTTTGGTTGATCCACAATAAGTCCTAACTGTTGGCGAAAACCTTTTTGAATATTTTTTTTCTATTTTCTGTCGCTTTCTTAATTTCACTTGTTCGCGCTTGCCATTTTTTAATATCCAATTTATACGAAACATGCAAACAACATTCAAATAATCGAATCCACATATGTAATGTAGATAAGCCAAAAGTTAAATTATCTCTATTAATTTCTTTTTTCAAAAGTACATCGATCTTATTGAAATCTTTACTAGTAGCATTACATAAATAGTAACGTTGAGTAGAAGCAGTTGCAGTAATTGCGTTACAAACTTTACCATCAATCATAGTTAAAGCAAGTTTGTAAGTAACAATGATCTCTTTTCCATTTATTACAGTTTTAAAAGGCATAAGTTTGTCCGCTTGTTCTTTTATATACTCTGTTTGTTTAACAGTGGCCTCAGTAGTTTCATGCAAAAATTCAATTTTTATTGGTCTACAAAAGCGTGGTGATGATGGTCTCGGATTTTTCCATACAATGATTTTTGCAGATGTATTTTTATCGATCGATATTAGTTGCACTGGAACAAGCGAAGTGAAAAAGATACTAGCATCTGATTTACTTCCATCATCATCACTAAATTTTTGCTTGTACATACTTCGGCCAGAACTGCCATCACAACCCCACTTACAAATTAAATAAAAATTAGAAAGTTATTCATCCGGCAAACTTTTTACGACATCCATTTGAGTCGTCAACAGTCGGCTGATTGTATGGTCTAATAAAGCTTGTAGCTTAACTTCTGCATTGGTTTCACATATAGTAGTACTACCTTTTTCAGGATAACATTTGCACTTAGCTTTCTGTACTAATTTATAAGATGGATATAATATACATTTCTTTTGTTTACTTATACTCTTTAATCCCTGGTATTGACTTCGCGATAGTTTTTGCTCGATTACAAGTGAAACAGCTTCATCAGCAGAAAGAGTGAGTTCAGGAATAAACTCCAAAGATTTTCTATACTTTCGAGCTTTAGATGGACTACTCGAAGTTATATCTTTAACAATTTTAGCAGCTTCTACGTTTCCTTCGATTCGTATTCAGCGATCCCAAAAACTCCCGAGTAACAAGTTTCAAGCAAATCCGACCGATTTCGAAAATTGCGTCCGCCATATTAGATCCGCCATTTTTTATTTTTGTTTTTTTGACACCGGATTCGTATTCAGCGATCCCAAAAACCCCCGAGTAACAAGTTTCAAGCGAATCCGACCGATTTCGAAAATTGCGCCCGCTATATTGGATCCGCCATTTTTAATTTTGGTTTTTTGACACCGGATTCGTATTCAGCGACCCCCGAAACCCCCGAGTAACAAGTTTTAAGCGAATCCAATCGATTTCGAAAATTGCGTCCGCCATATTGGATCCGCCATTTTGAATGTAGTTTTTTCGACACCGGATTCGTATTCAGCGACCCCAAAAACCCCCGAGTAACAAGTTTCACAAAATTATATTCATTTGAAAAAAACGTGCAACAAGTGGTTAATGTGAATTTGTAATTTTTTATATTCAAATGTGCACTAAAAACAAAGTTGCAGCTAGCTGCAGCTGATTTTTACTAATTTTGTTACATAACAGTACAAACTTTAATTTAAAACTTGTTTCGTTGCGGAACACTGCGGAACTTTGAACTTTTTCCCTGTTTTTCTAAAATGATTGCGAATAATTTTTCATTTTTTTTACTTTAGACATTGTTTAGCTATCAATTTATATGTATCTGTTATAATTTTTGACGCATATGATAATAAACTACTTTCTTCAACCTGAAACCTCCATTTTGCAGAATTAAGAAACACCAATTTTACGATTTTCTACGTATTTTTTAATATGACGCTTGAATATGAGCTCGAACGATCGAGCTATTACTTGCGCGAAGGTCTCTTTTGTACTGGCTTATACTTGCTAGGTATACTTCACTAGCCCTTATAAAATGTTCCATTATATTCTTTAAACATTACTCTATCCACCTATTTACTCTAAATCCTATAAAATGAAACTTCATTTTTCGACTTTTGACCAGCTTTTCGGGAATCGGCCCCACTGTGCGGCGGTGGCGCACACACGTCGTTATTAGCTTATCAGACGTGTGCGCGGGCGCGGTTCAGCTTATACACATACGCGCGCGCCTGCTCATAAGTTTATGAGCGAGCGTGTGTTGCCGCGGCACATGCGCACAATTTAGCTTTTAAAGCGCATGTGTATTCAGAAGATTGTGATTTTTTATGTTTTTCACTATTTGACGTACATTTCTAATAAACTTTTCAAAGCAACTATTAATGCTGATGATGCTGAGAAAAAAAAACACGTTTGGATAGCATACATGTTTTTATTGTAGAGAGTATTATACATAAAAATATTAATAATTTCAATTTATACTGAGACGATACATGAGGGGTTATCGACGACGAGCCACGTGTGTATTTAAGAAAAGTAACGCAATAATTATCTTAACATCTACACCTAGTGAAATGTATTATTATTATCATCATAATCATGTGTTATCGTGTTAATTATGAAAAATTAATTCTTGCATAACCGACGGCAATCGTTCTCCGATCATTCTTCAAACGGTTTTGAAGCCACCAGAGAAATGTCTGCGATTAATTTTTTCACCTCCTGTGTTATGAACGGAACACAAAATATCTGCAACTCCAGGGACAATATATCGAAATGTTCAAGGAACGAGGGATCCACTCGATGACGTACAGCTTCACACAGGTTAGAGCGATCCTGTGTTAAAAGAGTGTTAATACGCACTTGATCCATATTCTCGGCTAGTTCTTTAGCGGAAATACCAAGTCTATAAATATGAAACCGGAATTTGCCCATAGATGACCCTAGCTGTCAATGTAGTTACCGTCAAACCACGTCATTGGCGCCATTTCCTTGTTGACATCTCTGACAAAGATTTTCAGAACACAACAATACAAGTTTCATACAACAGCATAGTTTGTAATAGCGTTGAACATGTCGAATTTTGTGCCTGGAAACTACGATTTGCAGACAGCATTGATTTTCTGTTACCAATTGAAGAAAACTGCTGCAGAATCGCATCGAATGCTTGTCGAAGCTTACGGTGAGCATTCTCTTGGTAAATCACAGTGCTTTGAGTGGTTTAAAAAATTCGAAAGTGATGATTTTGACGTGAGAAACAAAGAACGTGGAAGACGACCGAAAAAGTTTGAAGACAGCGAATTGCGAGCATTGTTGGATGAGGATGACGCTCAAACGCAACAACAACTCGCGGATCAATTAAATGTGACACAAGAAGCCGTCTCCATACGTTTGAAAGCCATGGGAAAGATCCAGAAGATGGGAAAATGGGTTCCACATGAACGGAATGAAAGACAGCAAGAAAACCGAAAAACCACTTGTGAAATGCTGCTCGCCAGGTACAAAAGAAAGTCATTCCTCCATCGACTTGTGACTGGCGATGAAAAGTGGATATATTTCGAGAATCCTAAGCGTAAAAGATCATGGGTAACTCCAGGCGAACCATCGGCATCGACTGCAAGGCGAATCGCTATGGACGGAAGACAATGCTCTGTGTTTGGTGGGATCAGAAGGGCGCGATCTATTATGAGCTGCTAAAACCTGGCGAAACCGTTAATACTGAACGCTACCAACAACAAATGATCAATTTGAATCAAGCTTTGCGTGAAAAACGACCAGAATATCAAAAAAGGCAACACAAAGTGATTTTGCTTCATGATAATGTACCATCACACACAGCAAGACTGGTCAAGGAAACGATCGAGGCGTTTAAAGTGTATGCATAACTTTTTCCGGTTTAACTAAGAGATGACGCCAGCAAAAAGTACGCAGCGTATTAATTTGACACATACGTCATTTTGTTCGTCTGACATTAACCTACAAACACACACAAGTTGAGTCCGCCAAAAACTAGCGTCTTTGTTTTATCGTTCAGTGATCATGTCGAGTTTTGTGCCTGAAAAAGAACATTTGCGGCATGCATTGCTTTTCTTATTTAATCAAAAGAAAAAGGCTGCTGAAAGTTAACGTTTGCTGGTAGAAACATATGGTGAACACGCTCCATCGATTAGAACATGTGAGACATGGTTTCGACAATTTAAAAGTGGTGATTTCAATGTGAAAGACAGTGAGCGCTCTGGTAGACCACAAAAATGCGAAGACGAGCAATTGCAGGAGTTATTGGATGATGACTCAACTCAAACTCAACGGCAATTAGCAGAAGCATTACATGTGTCACAAGAAACAATCAGCAGACGTTTACGAGTAATGGGGAAGATCAATAAACTCGGTAAATGGGTCCCACACGATTTGAATGAACGTCAAATAGAAAATCGCAAAGTCACTTGTGAAGTGCTGCTTCAACGCCACGAAAGGAAATCATTTTTGCATCGAATTGTGACGGGTGACGAAAAATGGATTTATTTTGAAAACCCGAAGCGGAAAAAATCATGGCTTTCACCTGGCGAAGCCGGTCCTTCAACACCAAGGCCAAATCGCTTCGGCAAGAAGACCATGCTCTGTGTCTGGTGGGACCAGAGCAGTAGTGTGTATTATGAACTCTTGAAGCCCGGCGAAACCGTTAATACACAACGCTATCGCCAACAAATTATTAATTCAAACCACGCATTAATCGAAAGACGACCGGAATGGGCCAGAAGACATGGCAAAGTGATTTTGTTACACGACAATCCGCCGTCTCACACAGCAAAAGCAGTGAAAGACCCCTTGAAATCGCTTGGATGGGACATCCTTCCGCATCCGCGGTATTCGCCAGACCTGGCGCCATCTGACTATCACCTCTTTGCATCAATGGGGCACGCGCTCCCAGAGCAGCACTTCAGCAATTTCGAGGAAGTTGGAAAATGGCTCGACGAATGGTTTGCCGCAAAAGACAAGCAGTTCTTCTGGCATGATATTCATAAGTTACCTGAAAGATGGGCGAAATGTGTAGAAGCCGATAGCCAATATTTTGAATAAAACAAAAATTAATTTCCCTTGAAAATTACGTGTTTTTTTTACCAAAAAACCGGAAAAAAACTTATGCATACACCTGGTATATATATATATTTATTTAAAAATCTTCCATAACTCATTTCATAAAAACCCGTGCAGTGGCTGCTGCGAAGTAAGTGGGGCGAGACAGCGTAAAGCGCAATCAAGACGAAATTTGTTACGAGCGGTGCAAGCCTTCTCCTGACGCGCCTAGCACGGGCAGCGTGGTAAGGGCAGCGAGATAGGGAGAAAATTCCCGCATCTGGCATCACTGGACCGCACATCTCAGCAGCCAGGAGGACGCATATCAAGACGGACGAGCTTGATTCTGACTTGTTGGGACGTTCGCCGCCGATCCGGAGAGCGCCAAGTAGGAGGGCGCCAACAAGCCGAACACCGCATATTTTCATATTATTTATTAAATAAACCCTACTTATACCTCCTACAGAAGTCTATAACTAATTATCTTTGTGTTCGAGCCCGAATTCTTCCCCTCGGAAGATAAAATTTAATGATAACGTAAACATTACCGTTACTATAGATGAGATTAAAAACGCATCGCTGAGCGAGTTAAAAGCTATCCCAAAAAACGAGTTTCAGAAGTATTTCGGGGAATGGAAAAAGGGTTAGCATAAGTGTATGATACCAAATGAGGACTATTTTGAAAGGGATAACATTGTTGTAGACGATTGAATAACATTCTTTCCGAAAAACGAAAATTCCCGTTATTCATTCAACACACCTTGTACAGTACACGAAATAACAAATATATTTGCCGTTGAAATCTCTTTCTACTTCGCTTTCTTCTCAAGTTATAGTAGTGAAACGAAAAAGCTGTCTCTCGGGGTAGCTTTTATAAACATTTTCCGGTCGGGATACGTTTTTCTTGTAAATGTTTAGTTGTTCTTTGAGTCAACTCTTTAGTCGAACGCGAAATGAACCGGGTATCATACATTAGACTCTCAAAAGAACTAAATGGTGGTTACCATTCCTCAAATGTGAGATATTGAGAGTGTTTGAGAATCCCGTCCGATGTAGTTTGACAGAATGAGCCTGCGAATATATTGGAAAAATATGAGACTTCACTCACGACAGGGTGATAAATAAACCAGACACAATTGTTGTTATCTTGAGAAAGTGGTTTATTCCACCTTCCTTCAGCTCGGATACAAAATAGAGTTTTGTATATAATTTGAAACAATATAACGTTAACAACAAATGCAAAAATCGGTTAAATTTGGAAAGAATAAAAATTATATAAATAAATACACCAAAAAAACAGAGAATTGACAAATATAAATAAACAAACTGAATTAAATTCTGTATGAAGCTTGAGCAGCACACAATTGTATTAATTGTGTGCTGGGTGTGCGCGAGCAGTGTACGTGCTGCAGCCAGTGCTGCAGAGCATGTCACGCTATGAGATAAATGAGTGCGTAAAATGTGTCAATTATTCACTGCGAGTTCTCAGCAGATTTATCTGAGAAAAGTCATAGTGAATAGATGAGAGCACTTGCAATTTGATTGCTTAAGTGCTGAGAACACAGCATGAGAACAGTGACGCAGTCAGCACTGCGTGACACATTACAAACATAGACTGAGGATGCACAAATAAGCAGAGTATAGTCACTGCATTTCCCAGCATATTCTCTGGGGAAAATTACAGTGAATATAAAGCACATGCATAATTATATTAATTAAGCCGGCAAGATAAAGTGAGGAAAACGTGGTGCAGCCCATGTGCAGCGCACGCCACAAATTGAGACAATGATGTTGATGTACCGCTTATTTTATTCTCCTCACCGCCAGTGAATTGCACTGAATTATGACGATGTACGCTTACCTTGAGTTTTGAGTCCTGATGAGCACAAGAAGTTGAGCGAGTCCGGTGAATGCAGTGAAGAAAAGTCCGAGAGTCCCGAAATGCGTGCGCTGTTCCCGTGGTTGTTCCTAAAAGTGTCAAAATGTCCAACATGGCTGCGGGATACGGAAGCGTCGTTGGGCGCTGAAGTCAATTGAGAGAGATAGCCGGTGAGCGAAGCCGAAGTCAAGCGAGAGAGACATCCTCTCGCTCAACGCGGCGTGCCTACGAGGCACAGCCTCGGCTCCGCGAAGCCCTGTCTCGGCTATCTCCGGCCCAACCGAACGCAGTGTGCTAGAGCACAGCAACAGGTAGGCGCACGACGAATATCGATCGCCATGCGCCAGCTGATTATCCAACAGAGAGAACCAATTATGCTTCTCATGATACGCGTATATTATGTTAAAAATCGAATAAGTGCACTTTATTTCGTAGAAGAAGGATTAAATCAAAACACAATAATATGTGTCGATTATTTTGACCCACGTTAACATCTTGCAATTTCTTATTGCAATGAGGTGGTGGGGGCTTAGAACTGTAAGTTATTCATAACGTTCGCAGTTAAAATTTGCACAAGTTTAATCATTCGTCGATTTTGGACAAACAAGTAGAAATTTGTTCTAACTAGTTATAACGAAAACAATTAAAGATGAGGGAGCGATCATACTATTCATGTGAAAACAACGAGTCACAAAGCTAAAATCATTTGGATTTAACATTTTTTATATCATTCTTCCACCAAATATAAATATGAGATATGAAATATTCTTTGAATTTTCAATATAAGACCGATTGGATTGATTACCCTCTATGCTTGTTGTTTATTAGTAGTTACACATTTCGATGGCTCTCTTCCCACATGCAACGATTAGAAAGAATTTCCTCAGTTTTTATATTTATTTATTTATTGCACTAATGTGTCACAATTCGATTTAATTTTTGGGAAAAACTTTTATCATATAAACATCACTAAACGGATAATTGCGAGTGAAATGACAATATGTGAATACCGGAAGTGGCCACAGTATTTCAGTGTAGTTAGTAACATGTCTATCATTAGTAATACATATACCATCAATTTCTCTACCAAAAAACACTCTCCCACGATAGTAAATAGACTAGGCCAGTTCAAGCACACCACCTGGGCAGGTGTAAATTTACCTGTGCTCGGCCGATAATTATCCTAGAAACTTCCTTTACCCACAGATGGTAATGACCGCCTGTCGATAATTATCTTATGTCGAAATTTTTGTCTGCTAGATGACGCTACAGTCGGATAGATGAAGATCGATATTTCCATAATGGTTGCATGGTATCCTGTTAGATGGCGTGAGGTTCTATGTAGATTTACTGTAGTCGTGTACTGACCCGCCTCCCCTACAATCGGTAACTCACTAGATCATGGTCGATAAATGCGCCTGCATCTACCTTACCAACGAGCACACTGTATCGATCGCCGTAGATAAGTGACCTACTAACTCACAGTGAGACCTCGCAGGGTATTTGGGACTGGGATATCCTGATATCGGGATATTCGGAGATTCGATACCTTTGTTGATATTTTACCGACAGTCGGAAATTAACTTACGTCAGTAATTATCTGACGTCGATAATTATCTGACGTCGGTACTGTTATAGATAGAGCTACAGTCGGATTCTATAGATCACGTGCGATATCCATGGTAAGACAAGACAGACTTTCGCTTTGCTGTCATCGCTTTCGGATAGAGCGCACTACAGGAAGATTCGAAAGAAATCGAGATAAATACATTTAGTATATGAAAACTTGTTTTTATTTTTTAATGTTACAGATAATGCATTTAATCTAGTAAAAACTCTTAACTGTAGATTAATGTATATATCTTACAGGTAATGCACTTAACCGAAAAAAATCTAAACTATAGATCTTAAATATCTAACTATGAGGTTGATGCTGATTGGATACAAATGTATTATACACGTTTGATTACATCACCACTTATTACATTATAATCAACCATTCGATCATGTAAGATTAAACAGTAGGCCGTGGTTCCCGCCGGAAAATTTGTCTTAGACTCAAATTCTAGACGAACATCTACTGGCGCTTGTTTTAATGCCTTATTCTGTTTTAAACAATCGATTACAATTAATGGAGCATACTCGATAAAGTTTTTCCTCGTTAGCAGGGGTTCTCGATCTCTGTTGTAGTATACGGCTTGAAAATTGGCATACATGTTGTACAATACAGAGTATTGATTGTGATTCACATCAAGATTGAGGTTACCGTATGGATAATGTTGTGAGTTAAGAAATAGCTTCACATTGCCAATGTTGCAGTGATCGAAGTAACTAGCGTTTGCATTTTTAACCATTCTCCAATTGGTTTGGAAAGTTACAATTACAAAACGGGGCTTTTCCAATTGATTCGATGTTTTGACTGTCCAATTATGTTTCGTTGTGCTTGGAAGCAGGGGATACGCATACATTTCCGAAGTGCGAAAACTCATAGTGATGTCTCTTGTAATGTGACTATATAAACGTATTTTATACTTGACTGACAACATCACATATGGCATCAACCACTCAATTCGTGTAAGTTCAATCTTGGAATCCTCGTAACCGCCAGCTGCAAGATCAGTCTGCACAAATGCGTCAGTATCCGTTCGCGATCTCGTGAGAATGAGCTCGTGTTTTATATTGATAATGATTTTCTGATAGTCTTCAGCAAATCCAAGTATCATGGAGAGTGGGATACAAACATCAAAGTGCCCAGCATCATTGGTGAGTTGTTTGGTTTCCTCGACGTCAAGCCAACCAGCATTTTCAATCATGGCGCTTCCACCAGGATTGAAGGATGCGTAGCCTTTCATGAGGCTAGTTATACCAACATTCTTACATCTATCAATCTCAATGGCATTGATCTCGTAGCGAATTTCTTCGAACAGATGTAAAATCGCATTGTTCACCAGCTTCGTTGCTGTCACAGCAGCACCGGATGCTTTCAACAATTTACCACACACATGTAGAGTACTTCGCGAGGGCAAGAGGCATAGATCTTCATGTTGAATGGATATGCGGATTTCATCACAGTTATTGAAGGTTGATGTATAATGTTGATGTGCATGTATCTCATAATGCGCTACGGATTCGTCGAATGCGACGGCTGATTGCACGTGTAACGCCACCTCCATTGCAGCAAAATATTACGCACGTTATTTTCTGCCACCAACAATAACTCGAAGCCCTAGACTATTTAGAAATTGAGCGTTGCGACGTGTGCTCGTCTTGGGGGCTCGAACATGACTTGTTGCTCGATGACATTTTTGTTCTCTTTTATATGCCTGCTCCACGTTATTAGCATTATTATTATTATTATTATTATTATTATTATTATTATTATTGAAGGTGATTCCCATGATTAGCTATTTGGCTTCTTTAATGTGTAGTCTAATGGTGATAATTTCACCGCGAAAATTAACTAGTTCTCCGTCTTGATCGACTATGCGTAATTGCAGATGATCAATGTAGCTCACGGCTATCGGAAGGTAAATGACATGTGATGGAACTTCAATGATCTTATACCCCGGTGGTACTGCCGGGAAGAATTCATGGATCGTATGAACTTTATGCTCATTAATGTACGCTGCTGAAGTAATATTGCACTCAACTCGCAATACATTGATTTTCAGAATAGCAACAGGGAATTCTGAGCTATGAGAGATATGAGCAGGTAACTCACGATGTGTAAAGCCAAGTAGACTAGCAATCGAGTCTTGCGGACGAAAATCAATGTTTTCACTGCACTTTATCACGCTTCGTAGAGTATTGTTATTAGGCTTCAAACTAATGGTAATATGTTTAGATGTAAGCTGTTCTTGCAAGTACACATCAATGTCTTCCAGCTCGTAACTTCCTGTAGGTAACACAATCACTTCTTTACCTACATAGATCTTGTTTTTCCCAGTATCGGCGTTGGGTATACAATTAAACGATAGTAATTCCACTAGCTCAAAGTGATAGTTCTTGCTAGGTGAGAGCTCAATTGGTGGAAAGTATTGTACCTCTAATATAGATGATGTTCCAGATAAACTGAGAGTAAATGAATCTCCCATGATGGTTGACACTAGACTGATACGATAAGCACTACTTACAGATCCTTATATAAGAATTTTAGGCATAGATGCCCACACTCATATGTATCAAAATATTGATATCTCTTATGATTATACTTGATAATATTATCGGGACTGAGATAATCCATTAGATCGTGTGGAGGCTGAAGATCACCAAAGCTATCAAAGTAAGCAACATTTCGGCCATTTTTCCGATAAGCCACCCAATGAGTACCTGGGCTATCTTTATCGTCGAGATAAATTATCCCAGATTCATGATAATGCGGTGCATCTGATGGTAAGTCGTTTCTCATAAATACACTGCGAAAATTAGGAATTTCACGTGCATACTTGAGTAGATCAGCGTCTGTCAGAGGACGGTTTGGCAGTCTGACTGTGATTTTTTTTTTTTTATTTGCTTCGAAATGGAAGCCAAATTCTGTTTTGTGCGGCTTGAGATGGAGACCTTTACCTAGAGCGTTAGCCTCAATCGTCTCATTATGCCTTTGACTTTCCGCCAATTGCTGTGTTGCAGCTTTCGTATTATTGACAGCTTTTACTATTCCAGCAGCGCCACCAGCCAATGCGCCAGTTGCACTTAATCCAGCAAATAGTGGAATACGAAGAGGCAAAAATCCTCCAACTTTTTTCGGTACTGGCAGAATACGAGGCACGCGTACATTTTTTTCCCACCAGCTGTCTTGACAGCAGCACGAGCACTCTTTAGTGCCGATCGAATAATTTCTTGCGTGTTAGAACCTGTCGATTTTGAGGCAGCTTTAATTATCTTGGAAAACGTGGTTGGAGGTTTGGTCTTCCTCTTCCTCTTCTTTATACCCATGCCAAGCTTAGCCTTTATCCTCATGGCGTTTGTAACAGCGTAGGCTGCAACCATATGAAAATACGCGATGCCAAGCCTTGTCAGCTAACATTTTATCGACCTTGTTGCGATCCTTAATGTTTTCACGATTCTGTGAGTATGCGATATCGTGTTCCTTGCAGGTTGCGTCTAGAGGATTTATCCCAGGATTACCACGAACAAGACGTTCCGCTAGTTTCGTGCCTGGTCCACAGTATTGATAGCCCGGTAAATGAAGCTCGATAGGTAGTTTGTTGAGGACTTTATTCAGCAGACCGCAACCTTTAGGCATGATGCCTACACTAGAAAGAGCAGTGAACGAATGATGTTCAGAGTATACGAGGGTGGTTTGAAAAGTCCGTGCAAAGTCAGAGAGAGGGCACTACTGATGCCTATCAAAGTTATTTTCAGTTAGTAGCATCTCTTGGAAGAACACACACCAAGTGTCAGCCAGATCGGTTAATTTCTTTGTGTTTGGCGTTCGTTTGAATCGAAGAAGTCGAAAGGTTTTCAAAACATGGACGAAAAAGAATTTCGCGTGTTGATTAAACATTACTTTATGAAAGGCAAATCGCCTCAGGAGACTAAAGAGAAGCTTGATAAACATTATGGTGACTCTGCACCTTCAATTAGAACAGTTTATAAGTGGTTTCAAAATTTTCGGAGTGGCCATATGGACACAAGTGACGCTGAACGTTCTGGACGCCCTGTTTCGGCCACTACTCCAGAAATCATTCATGAAATCCATGATATGGTGATGGATGACAGAAGAGTGAAGGTGCGTGCGATTGCTAGAGCTCTGATTAGAGGAGATTATGTTGAAAAATAAAAATGATCTATCCTAAAAAATTAAGTAGTTTTCATTTTTGCACGGACTTTTCAAATCGCCCTCGTATAAGCACAGTATTTATACCCTAAACCATCGGTCGCTGTCAACATGGATTTCAGAGAGCAACCGCTCTCGCTGCCGGTAATGAATTTTGATAGGCTAGCTGAAAGGAAAAAAGTATGCACACGTCATGGTCCACTATTACCCAACAGTATCCGAGCAGTTTTTTGTGGCCCATCAAATTGTGGAAAGACCAATGCATTGCTCACTCTGATTACACATCCAAATGGATTGAGATTTGAAAATGTATACATATACTCGAAATCATTGAATCAACCAAAGAACAAGTTTCTCGAAAAACTTCTGCAGCCTATGAAGGGTATTGGATTTTTTGCCTTTGGTGAACACGATCAAGTAGTATCACCCGAAGAAGCTAATATTAATTCAATCATGATATTTGATGATATAGCCTGCGAGAAACAAGATAATGTTAGAGCCTTTTACTGTATGGGTAGACATAAGAATATTGACTGTTTCTATTTGTGTCAGTCGTATGCACAAATACCTAAGCATTTAGTACGTAATAACGTTAACATGCTTGTAATCTTTCGTCAGGATGATATTAATCTCAAGCATGTTTATGATGATCACGTAAATACTGACATGACGTACTCGCAGTTTAAAGACTTATGCTCGAAATGTTGGAATGATACCAATCATGGATTCCTAGTAATTGATAAAGATCGTCAATGGCTCGACTGTGGTAGATACAGGAAAGGTTTGGACTGCTTTGCTACAAATATATCACGCATAAAGAGTAAATCTTAATCAGATCATCATGAGCAGTCGAAGCGATAACATCGCCGACGAATTTCGTCGCGAGAGAAAGACGCTTTGTCAAGTAGAAAAAGTTAGAAATGCTATTAAACATAAATAAATGTTACCGCAGCTATGGATTCGATTCTTCACAGAAGAATCGATTCTTCTGTGAAGCAGATATCTGTATCCTTTGTTTTCTCGAGCGTACGGTTGCATCTCAACAATATCAGCTTGCCATATCTCATCAATATCACGTATATCAAACTTGCGACGTAAATAATTGCGACGCGCAGGCTTATGTAATTCTTCTACTAGTCTTCGATGCTCCATTTCGAGGAGTGCACCTGATTAACGCCTCAAAGGCTTTAGTGTTACGGACTATCAAGTCTATATAACTCTAAAAATATTTATTTCAGTATTCTTTGACGGCTTGATCTTGAAGAATCTCTTGAGGAGTGTGCGCAAGCAAGGAACCAATAGCCTTTGCGTTACGAACTGCTAATTCTAAAGTCGTAGCAATGTTTATCTTAATGTGCTTCATTCTCTCTTTTACTTGCTCTTGAAAAACCCGTATTTTCAACTCTAAATCATCCAATTGATCACGTTGATGACTTGTAGCCTGAAGCCATGTACTTTACCCCTGTTGAATTAGTTGTCTAGCGAGATTCAAATTGACAGCATCAATTGGTTCATGTGATTCACCAACGTTGCAGAGTCTCCTATTTTCAATGTCGTAGTTTCCGCTTGAAGTGAGTTTGAAACCAAATCCTGGTGGACCCCGTGAGCCCTTAGTACATCCAAAATACCGTCCGAACACGTCGACGCTCATTATTCAACTGACAATGAGTATATTCACACATGTGTCACTGCTAATAAACGATTCCAGCTTCATGCAATTCCTCAATGAGTGAAACGATTTCATTCGTATGACTAGGGTTGCCTGCTGAACTTTCGGCTAGCAATAAACGTAATCGATCTACCAGCTCGTTGGGGTTATCCCAATACACACAATCCATTCGTGTATCTCGTCGTGCATTCTTGTATCGTGGTAATGAACCAACAGTAGATTGTCTCTTTCGAGTTGATGTAGAAGCACCAATTATTGGAGCTATATAGGATTTATATTTTTTACTGTTTTGTCTGTGGACTAGCTCATCAGAATTATAGTATTTTTTGTGTGCATTTGTTCTAAGTACAATTTTTCCATAATTGTTTACATCTTCATTGCTTATGAAATTCTGATTGGGATCTTTTCTGAACAGCAGTTCAAGCAAACCAATGGTCTTATCATACTTGTTGTTGTTGTCATCATTAATAATAACGTATTCGTTACCAAAACTTATGGTGGAATCACCAATCATAAGTGTACCATCTGGTAGCTTTCGAACTCCATAAGTCATATCGAGATACTTTTTACGATTTTTATCAAGTTTAAATATTTCTCAATAGTTGAATATGGTTGGTCACATTTTTTCTTTGTTGATGCTTTCTCATCATCATCATCATCATCATCATCATCATCATTCTCATTATCGGTGAATGCAGTTTTAATTTAATTATCCTGCTCTTCATTTTGAGATGCATCTTCCTCACCCTCTTTCTCTGTCTCCTCTTTCTCCTCCTTCTCTTTCTTGAAAATCTAGTTTTTTTAAATTTCATGTGTATTTGTGTCAGTAGCACTAACAAGTTTTTTAAGCGGCTTCACGATTGGTTTAAATGTTTCACCCCAAGCTTTTTCCATAATCTGCTTACCAGCTTTTAAAAGCTTGTATTTATGTTTAATAGCATTTCTAACTTTTTCTACTTGATAAAGCGTCTTTCTCTCGCGACGAGATTCGTCGGCGATGTTATCGCTTCGACTGCTCATGATGTTCTGATTAAGATTTACTCTTTACGCGTGATATATTCGTAGCAAAGCAGTCCAAACCTTTCCTGTATCTACCAGTCGAGCCCTTGACGATCTTTATCAATTACTAAGAATCCATAATTGGTATCATTCCAACATTTCGAGCATAAGTCCTTAAGCTGCGAGTACGTCATGTCAGTATTTACGTGATCATCATAAACATGCTTGAGATTAATATCATCCTGACGAAAAATTACAAGCATGTTAACGTTATCACGTACTAAATGCTTAGGTATTTGTGCATACGACTGACACAAGTAGAAACAGTCAATATTCTTATGTCTACCCATACAGTAAAAGGCTCTAACATTATCTTGTTTCTCGCAGGCTATATCATCAAATATCATGATTGAATTAATATTAGCTTCTTCGGGTGATACTACTTGATCGTGTTCACCAAAGGCAAAAAATCCAATACCCTTCATAGGCTGCAGAAGTTTTTCGAGAAACTTGTTCTTTGGTTGATTCAATGATTTCGAGTATATGTATACATTTTCAAATCTCAATCCATTTGGATGTGTAATCAGAGTGAGCAATGCATTGGTCTTTCCATAATTTGATGGGCCACAAAAAACTGCTCGCATACTGTTGGGTAATAGTGGACCATGACGTGTGCATACTTTTTTCCTTTCAGCTAGCCTATCAAATGTCATTACCGGCAGCGAGAGCGGTAGCTCTCTGAAATCCATGTTGACAGCGACTGATGGTTTAGGGTATAAATACTGTGCTTATATACTCTGAACATCATTCGTTCACTGCTCTTTCTAGTGTAAGCATCATGCCTAAAGGTTGCGGTCTGCTGAATAAAGTCCTCAACAAACTACCTATCGAGCTTCATTTACCGGGCTATCAATACTGTGGACCAGGCACGAAACTAGCGGAACGTCTTGTTCGTGGTGATCCTGGGATAAATCCTCTAGATGCAGCCTGCAAGGAACACGATATCGCATACTCACAGAATCGTGAAAACATTGAGGATCGCAACAAGCCGATAACATTTTAGCTGACAAGGCTTGGCATCGCGTATTTTCAAACGACGGTCGTGTAAGTGAAAAGGTTGCAGCCTACGCTGTTACAAACGCCATGAAGATAAAGGCTAAGCTTGGCATGGGTATAAAGAAGAGGAAGAGGAAGACCAAACCTCCAACCACGCTTTCCAAGATAATTAAAGCTGCCTCAAAATCGACAGGTTCTAACACGCAAGAAATTATTCGATCGGCACTAAAGAGTGCTCGTGCTGCTGTCAAGACAGCTGGTGGGAAAAAAAATGTACGCGTGCCTCGTGTTCTGCCAGTACCGAAAAAAGTTGGAGGATTTTTGCCTCTTCTTATTCCACTATTTGCTGGATTAAGTGCAACTGGCGCATTGGCTGGTGGCGCTGCTGGAATAGTAAAAGCTGTAAATGATACGAAAGCTGCAACACAGCAATTGGCGGAAAGTTAAAGGCATAATAAGACGATTGAGGCTATCGCGCTAGGTAAAGGTCTCTATCTCAAGCCGCACAAAACAGAATTTGGTTTCCATTTCGGAGCAAATAAAAAAAAAACTTCAAAGTAAGACTGCCAAACCGTGCTCTGACAGACGCTGATCTACTCAAGTATGCACGTGAAATTCCTAATTTTCGCAGTGTATTTATGAGAAACGACTTACCATCAGATGCACCGCATTATCATGAATCTGAGATAATTAATCTCGACGATAAAGATGGCCCAGGTACTCATTGGGTGGCTTATCAGAAAAATGGCCGAAATGTTGCTTACTTTGATAGTTTGGTGATCTTCAGCCTCCACACGATCTAATGGATTATCTCGTTCCCGATAATGTTATCAAGTATAATCATAAGAGATATCAAAATTTTGATACATATGAGTGTGAGCATCTATTCCTAAAATTCTTATATAAGGATCTGTAAGTGGTGCTTATCGTATCAGTCTAGTGTGAACCATCATGGGAGATTAATTGACTCTCAGTTTATCTGGAACATCATCTATATTAGAGGCACAATACTTTCCACCAATTGAGCTCTCACCCAGCAAGAACTATCACCTTGGGCTAGTGGAATTACTATCTTTTAATTCTATACCCAACGCCGATACTGGAAAAAACAAGGTCTATGTGGGTAAAGTAGTGATTGTGTTACCTACAAGAAGTTACGAGATTGAAGACATTGATGTGTACTTGCAAGAACAGCTTACATCTAAACATATTACCATTAGTTTGAAGCCTATTAACAATACTCTACGAAGCGTGATAAAGTGCAGTGAAAACATTGATTTTCGTCCGCAAGACTCGATTGCTAGACTACTTGGTTTTACACATCGTGAGTTACCTGCTCATATCTCTCATAGCTCAGAATTACCTGTTGCTATTCTGAAAATCAATGCATTGCGAGTTGAGTGCAATATTACTTCAGGAGCGTACATCAATGAGCATAAAGTTCATACGATCCATGAATTTTTCCCGGCAGTACCACCGTGGAATACGATCATTGAAGTTCCATCACACGTCATTTACCTTCCAATGGCCACGAGGATCATTGATCATCTGCAATTACGCATAGTCAACCGAGACGGAGAACTAGTTAATTTTCGCGGTGAAATTATCACCGTTAGACTATACATTAAAGAAGCCAAATAGCTAATCATGGGAATCACCTTCAATAATAATAATAATAATAATAATAATAATGCTAATAACGTGGAGCAGGCATATAAAAGAGAACTAAAATGTTATCGAGCAACCAGTCACGTTCGAGCCCCCAAGACGAGCACACGTCGCAACGCTCAATTCCTAAAAAGTCTAGGGCTTCGAGTTATTGTCGGTGGCAGAAAATAAAGTGCGTAATATTTTGCTGCATTGGAGGGGGCGTTACACGTGCAATCAGCCGTCGCATTCGACGAATCCATAGCGCATTATGAGATACATGCACATCAACCTTATACATCAACCTTCAATAACTGTGATGAAATCCGCATATCCATTCAACATCAAGATCTATGCCTCTTGCCCTCGCGAAGTACTCTACGTGTGTGTGGTAAATTGTTGAAAGCGTCCGGTGCTGCTGTGACAGCAACGAAGCTGGTGAACAATGCCATTTTACATCTGTTTGAGAAAATTCGCTATGAGATCAATGCCATTGAGATTGATAGATGTAAGAATGTTGGTATAACTAGCATCATGAAAGGCTACGCATCCTTCAATCCTGGTGGAAGCGCAATGATTGAAAATGCTGGTTGGCTTGACGTCGAGGAAACCAAACAACCCACTAATGATGCTGGCCACTTTGATGTTTGTATCCCACTCTCCATGATACTTGGATTTGCTGAAGACTTTCAGAAAGTCATTATCAATATAAAACACGAGCTCATTCTCACGAGATCGCGAACGGATACTGACGCAGTTGTGCAGACTGATCTTACAGCTGGCGGTTACGAGGATTCCAAGATTGAACTTACACGAATTGAGTGGTTGATGCCATATGTGATGTTGTCAGACAAGTATAAAATACGTTTATATAGTCAGATTAAAAGACACATCACTATGAGTTTTCGCACTTGGGAAGTGTATGAGTATCCCCTGCTTCCAAGCACAACGAAACATAATTGGACATTCAAAACATCGAATCAATTGGAAAACCCTCGCTTTGTAATTGTAGCTTTCCAAACGAATCGGAGAATGGTTAAAAATGCAAATGCTAGTTACTTCGATCACTGCAACATTGGCAATGTGAAGCTATTTCTTAACTCACAACATTATCCATACGGTAACCTCAATCTTGATGTGAATCACAATCAATACTCTGTATTGTACAACATGTATGCCAATTTTCAAGCCGTATACTACAACAGAGATCGAGAACCCCTGCTAACGAGGAAAAACTTTATCGAGGATGCTCCATTAATTGTAATCGATTGTTCAAAACAGAATGAGGCATTAAAACAAGCGCTAGTAGATGTTCGTCTAGAATTTGAGTCTAAGACAAATTTTCCGGCGGGAACCACGGCCTACTGTTTAATCTTACATGATCGAATGGTTGATTATAATGTAATAAGTGGTGATGTAATCAAACGTGTATAAAACATTTGTATCCAATCAGCACCAACCTCATAGTTAGATATTTAAGATCTATAGTTAAGAATTTTTTAGGTTAAATGCATTACCTGTAAGATATATATATTAATCTACCGTTAAGAGTTTTTATTAGATTAAATGCATTATCTCTAATATTAAAAAATAAAAACAAGTTTTTATATACTAAATGTATTTATCTCGAATTCTTTCGAATTCTCCTCTGGTGCGCTCTATCCAAAAGCGATGACAGCAGAGCGAAAGTCTGTCTTGTCATGATAACGTCTGCCTTACCATGATAAAGTCTCCCTTACCATGGATATCGAGCGTGATCTATAGAATCCGACTGTGGCTCTATCTATAACGGTATCGACGTCAGATAATTACCGACGTAAGATAATTTCTGACTGTCGGTAAAATATTAACAAAGGTATCGAATCTCCGAATATCCCGATATCGGGTCATCCCAGTCCCAAATACCCCGCGAGGTCTCACTGTGAGTTAGTAGGTCACTTATCTACAGTGATCGATACAGTATGCTCGTTGGTAAGGTAGATGCAGGCACATTTATCGACCATGATCTAGTGAGTTACCGACTGTAGGGGAGGCGGGTCAGTACACGACTACAGTAAGTCTACATAGAACCTCGCGCCATCTAACGGGATACCATGCAATCATTATGGAAATATCGATCTTGATCTATCCAACTGTAGCGTCATCTAGCAGACAAAAATTTCGACATAACTTTATTATCAACAGGCGGTCATTATCATTTGTGGGTAAAGTAGGTTTCTAGGATAATTATCGACCGAGCACAGCTAAATTTACACATGCCCGGGTGGTGTGCTTGAACCGGCCCAGCCTATCTACTCACGATTTAATCTGAAAAGACGTCCACCGTATTACAACTCTACAGCTCTGCTGATGGTGAAAGTCATACAGAATTAAAATATCGTATAGTTGTTTTTTCCTCGAGAAATGTATGTGTTCATTGCCGTTCGTTGGAACGTAGTAATCCTGCGTTTCATTTTGCTGAAAAGCAGGTCGTTGGTATTGGAGGGTGTCACGTTAGAATAATAGACTTTTTGAAACAACAAATTTACTGTACTATGTTTTTATTAATACATGATAAGAAATGTTGCGTTCGCGAAGGTATTAGATTATTAGTTATAATGTGTTAGATGGTGCTTTCCCGGAGCGATACGCTCTGGTGGTTTTTTTACGTCTGCTTGCCAGGACGACTTCTAGCGAACTCTCGGTCTTTCGTTCCGGGATTGAGGAAGCAGCCTACGAGGGTGGTCCGATCTCTTCTTTAACATTATTAAAAAATAAGCAAAGATTTAAGAAAGATACACCCTCGCAGAAGTTCGCTGCATCGTCAAACCCGGATTATGAGAATTGTCACGTGTTTGAGGATAAACAAAAAATAAATAAATAAAATGATAAATAGCTAAAACAATTCAGTAAATATAGCGAGAATATGTTTTCGATCACAACACAAATCCTCGACGCAGGTAAGACCTTTGCGGATGTTTCCCGGATGGCGACGGTATGGGTCATCATCGGATGCAATAAAAAAAAGGGATCTGGAGTCATTAGCATGGCAGACAACGAAGTTTACAACAAGAACGATTATTTGGAACAGAAACAAAAAGACCTATACTAAAACGGTACATGTTGTACGAGCACATATGGGTTTTATTTGCACGTTTGCAACAGAATGATAGAGTTATAAATGTTTCCATTCGCCGATATCTGTTTATGAGGAAAATTCCAAAATACTAGAGGCAACAATTACTACTAAACCCTAATTCTATTTATAATACAATGCTATACCTGTCTCATCGCCGTTAAGAATCCCTGCGGATTGAAGAATCCCGTCATCCAAAAAACGTTCGGTCTCCCGTTGTTGCACCACTGTCTGAACTGTGCGTCCCTTTCTAAAAGCTCGGTATACCAGAAGCCGAGTGTCGTCGATTCCCAGGATGTCCGTAGCCACTTGTTGGGTATGCGTGCATCGTACATAGCATCCAGAGACATTCTCAATCCTTGACTCATAACGATAGTTCCATCGATTGCAAGTTTTAAATTGGTTAGCGTCATGTGAACTCCGCCTATGACTCGTGTAATCCTAAGGGAACATAAGGTTTGAAATTAATTTCGAGTTTGAGCTTTTTTGAACTAGTAGTAATCATTTTTCGATTATTATATAAATTTAGCCAATTTTAAATGTAATATATGAAACTTTAGGAAATGTATATACAAAAAATTGTGCAAGAAACTAAACACATCGGAAACGCGCATTATCAAGAATATATTGATTATAAATGACATATTGAAAAAATGTATTTTCTCACATTTCTGAAAATGCCTTAATTTATTTTTCATGTATTTTCGAATATTTTCGCATATTTTTTCTAACAAACCAGAGAAGTAACAATAAATCTGCAGATTTGTGTACTGGATTCGATAGGAGTGAATTGTCGGTTAGGTGATTAAACTCGATAACCTATTGCTACTCGGTATGAGTATTATTTTATCACCGGTTAGAGACGATGAAGGAAAGTAGACATATTAATTCTTCTGAATTTTTGTGGAATAAATTGCTAATACGAGTACAAACAAGGAAGTGAAAATTCAAACGAGGTGCTTGTTGCATTCACGCATAACATGCATAACTGAATATAACGTGAGCAGAATAGGCCCAAGATTGCGAGAGCTGTGGGCGTGGCCTCCCCTATCTCCGCTGGCTTGTGATTGGCCCCCCACCTATAATCACCGATAAACAGATGTAGATTCTACACACCCGAGGTTTTGCTTTTCACTATTTGACACTAATTAAAAGTAAATTACTAGTAATAAATTATAATAAAGCTATTGATATTATTAGTAATAATAATAGGTAAAAATACGTTTGAAGAACAAACACGTTTATTGACAATAGTATTATGAATACAGTTTTAATAACTCTAATTTAGATTAAGCGAAACATTGGACGACGACGAGACGGGGCAGCACATAATTAATACAAAGTCATACAATAATTGTCTTATCATCTACAATTAGTAAAATTAAATATTATCTTCAAATTATTAAATACGACTTTTCAACTAGTTTGTATACTCGTTCTCCGGTTATTGCTCGATCCGATTTGAAGCTACTAGAGAAATGTCTGTGAGTAATTTTTTCACTTCATGTGTTATGAATGGAATACAAAATACTTTCAATTCCAGGAACAGTATATCAAAATATTCAATGAATAAAGGATCGACTCGATGGCGTACAGCATCACACAGATTAAAGCTATTCTGTGTTAAGAGTTCTCTAACGCGCAGTTTTTCACATAAACGGTGTAGCGTTGGAGCCGTCTCAAGCGCTCCTCGACACACGCTGTTACGACGCATAGCCCGTCAAATGATTTTATTTGCATTACTACAGCCGGTGAATAGATGTTTTTCTTCTTCGCCGGCGGTGGTTCCACTTGACTTTCTTCATTCTGGTCAAAACTGTCCTCAATGGTTATCTCATCAATGCACCGATCGAATACAATGGCTTTGGACCCGAACGATGTTGTAAAGTATACCTCGAAGTCTCCAAATTTGAGGGTGTTTGGAGTTCGGTGGGCGATCCTCCGATTTCAGGTAGTAGATCTTGTAGTTTACCCCAGGTCGTGGTTTCGAGGATGATTCCTCCCGATGAGTTATTATGCTGAAGGGGTCACATCTACTGAGCGGCCGAAAAAAGGCGTTTTTGTGATTTTTTTTTTGGAAAGTGGTTGCAGTTCTCGAACTTTTTTTTTTCACAGAAAGGGGAATATCTTTGAGTATGTTTCATAATTTTTTTATTGGAAAAAATTCCTAAATGTAAATGATATAGTGTATCCGTCCGGACGGCTGTTCAAAAAAGGCCTTCCGCGGTGACCACTGTAACTGCCCAACCAATCATCTGAAATAAAAAAACCAAGTAAATTTAGTTTTTGTATAGTATTATCTAGTCATTAATCGAAGGATTTGACAAAATATTAATTTTTGAAAAAATGGTCACCGATCGAAAGTGATGCTCCAAATTTCGGTAAAAAAATCACTCTATTTTTCCTCGATATTAAAAAAAGTACGCATCAAAAAAAAAAATCTTTCGATTAAAGACTGCCTGTAGATATAACAAAAATGTATGCAAAATTTCAGACAAATCGGTTCACTCGTTTTTGAGATATCGTGGTCAACGCGGAAGGCCTTTTTTGAACAGCGGTCCAGACGGATACACTATATCATTTATATTTAGGAATTTTGTTGAAGCGCGGTCGAATGTACGACGAACGTAACGCACGGTGTCGCCACCGATGCTGATCGACAACTCGGTTCACGTCGCAACGCCGACGTAGCGTCCCTTTGTCTTGTATTGTACTTGTACGTCTTCGTGAGCTCGCACGATCTCCGCCGCGCTCCCGATCACATTCACACACATTTTTACGCATTGTTCTTATCTAATAAATATATTCCGAAACTAACTAGGTTCGTTCTGTCCTTCGTCATCCACATCCACGTATACCCGATAAAAAATTTTTTCCAATAAAAAAATTATGAAACATACTCAAAGATATTCCCCTTACTGTGAAAAGAAAAAAAGTTCGAAACCTTTAACTATTTTCAAAAAAAAAATGGCGGATAGGAATATGATAGATTCTGACTTATGTTCCAGAGAGACAACGCTTCTTTTTCTCGCTTCAGTAGTGGTTTGCGTAACGCCAAAAGTTGAGCGGGACAAGGGAATGTGCGCTACGTCCTCTTCGCTCAACGGTAACAGGGAAAAAGCCCCGAGGACCTGCCGGCACGCGTGCCCATGAACAATGATCCCCTCCTAACGAGCCAAAATCGGCTAATTGGGGGAATTGCTGTCGCTAGATGACCGCGACTAGCGCCTCAACTGGACAACGCATAAATGTAAAGTAGATAATAGAGATACATAGCCCAGTCCAGTAGAGAAACCACCCTTGATATATGCTGTAGATGATTGTCGAGCGCGGTAGCTCTACTACGATAGTATATCCCGACAGTGAGAGGCGGAAGATGATTGTATCTTCTCGCTTTAAGTAGAGTTACTGAATCCTGAAGTCGACCAAATCAGTGAGTGCGACGCGTTCCTTCTCTCTCTTTCCCTCGATCCACCCGAACGTACGAATAAAATAAAAATACAAAACGAAAAATAATTAAATAAAGTCTTACGGAAACATACTAGGGCCTTGCGAAATCGTGCTTAAGACTGTCGAGCGAGGAGGACGTAGCGTTCGGTGACCTCCTGTGTTGCCACGTTACAACATATATATTGTGACGTGGTATTTGAGCAACCCGTCACAAAGTCGGCCCGAGCGGGGCTGACCGCGGTGCACCTGCTCGTTCGGCCGAAAGTCTCCCCGAGGCGATCCAACAGGGCAAAAATACAGCGTGCAAAGCGACTAATATTCATTTCGTGTTTCTTTTGTTTTTTTTTATCTAATCCTCTCGAGCGGGCGACGGCCCAAACACGACATTACCAGCAGCAACAGGAAGGTCAGCTGCGGGAGTCTGAAGGACGCTATGATAATAGCGAGAAGAGCGATCTCGAGTCTCCGTCGTCATTATGCGAACCAACCGTAGCCCCGACTATGACGTCAGTGGTCTCGTCAATAGAAATACTCGGAGAACATCCCCGCAGTATCTCATGGGGACCGAAAAATTCAACGATCTCGGGCGGCCTTTGAATTTTCACTGCGCTGCGAAGTCTTGGTTTTTCTATTATCGTTCGCTTCTAACTGCTACTTCGTGCGAGGCACCGAATCTCTCGCTAGAGCCGTTGCTGGCGCGGATAATAAACCCAGTCGCAAGTACCGTTGCTACTTTCAATTTTATTGGTGGCTACGATTTGGGGGGAGGGAGTTTATCGACTCAAACAACGAGAGCCAACGTATTGTCGAGGACTCTTACGCCGTATTTTGTACAACGAGGACGTGTATACCGGGTTCGCTGCCGTGTTTGATCGACGAGAACCAACGCCTGCCCCCCCGCGATTCTGGACCGCTGCGAGTGAATTTCTCGAGAGGATCCTGATACTGCCACTATTCGGTAAGGCCGTCGTTCATCTCTGGTTTGAGTGTGGAAGTGAGCTCGACTAATTTTGTTGAAAAAACCCGAGCGATATTGTCGTGACGGCATGCTGTCGAGCCGAAGATGCAACGTGTTTTCGAAAATAGAGGTCAAAAAGCTACCACCCGGTATTTCAAATTTACAAATAATTCGCTTTATGAGAATAAAAGGATCGCCGAAGGGGTTCCATTGCATTGTTTTTTTCTTTTGGTTAAATATTTTATTACGGTGTATTTGAACGCGGCAGATTTCACGTATGGAGCATGAATGTGCGTGAAATTGAGAGCGAAAACTTAAGATATTACTTGTTATTTATTTGACTGTTTCTGTTTTATTTATTCGGTTGTATTTATTCTGTAAGATTTAATCCGATTTATTTATTCTATTTTATTTATTCGGATTTGTTTATTCGGATTTGTCTATTCTGTTTGATGTATTCGGCTTTAATTATTCTGTTGTATTTCTTTAGTTATTTCTTTTGATTCCTTTATTTTGTGTCATTGGATTAGTTTCGTTTTAATATTGTCGCGAGTCCGAGAGCCTTTGTTCAATATTTTAAGGAAAATTGAATTGACAGGAATCTAGCACGTTACCGTTTGTCGCTTCCCGACCGTTGCTTCCGAGAGTACCTTCTTAACTCTCGGCTAATCATTTGGTTCATCACTGCAATAAATTGTTATTATATTTTCAATTTCCTAACTGCCATGTCGAGATTTTATTTCCGATTTTATTTCCGAAGCCGAGCCGGCCCCGTGCATTCCGCGTGCGAAATGAATTTGTCTCGGGAAATAATTTATTTCTCGAGACTGGCGCCCAGCACGCGGGATTGGGGGCTTTTGTGACCATCCGCGGGAGCTGGAGGCGAAGAAAGTAGAAAAAGTGGTTACAATATATTGTTACGTCCTGACGTAACGTCGCATTTATCTTTTTTATTTCGATTACGTTAAAGTTCTTCTGTTTTAGTTTCGCTACAGTAAAAGTAACCTCTCACATTTTTCTTTTATTCTCGAACTTCTTAAGAGGAGAGGAGAGCGATTTTAGCGACCGAGATTGGAACAGGGTGAAGATGCGGCCCTACCGACTGTCTCCCGGGAAGAATTAATCTTGTAAAGATGGAATTTTTCGGCGCTCCCGGTCAAAAGGCAAACTTTCAAACCATGGGATCTACTGCGTAGACCCGGTTATCGACTGCCATTTATGGATCTATGATTCAGCGCGGCCTTACCCTCAATCCTAGACCAGGGGTTCGGCTAGTCGCCGTCGGGGCGTTGTTGGTCATAAGGGAGCGGTTGGAGGGAACGGTATCACGTGACCAAGCGACCGCACCCTTTCTTCTCGCTCTTGCCTGAAATCTTCTCTCTCTCTCTCTCTCTTTACAAACATGATGAAATCACGAACAATTATTAAGCGAAACAATTAACAAAAGCAGAGGAACTGTTGATTTAAACGAAAGAGTTATGACTATTAAAATGTTCACACGAATACTGTAGATAAAATATCAGCAGCAAAAAGAACAATTATGCTTCCATATGGAAACTACCCATGGCTGTCACTCGAAAACGAGTACAACCCACATCGAATTAATGAGCTTACCAAGTATAGTCGGGTAATAGAAGAAAGATCAGTACATCAGGATTAATTCCCCTTTTCTCTTGGGATTACATTAATATGTCTCTCGTAAAATATTGGAATTTATAGTAAAAATACCATCACAAATATATAAAACATGTTACGTCTAAATATTAACATGTCTCTCGTAAAATATTGGAATTTATAGTAAAAATACCATCATAAATATATAGAACATGTTATGCCTATATAGAAAGGATAAAGGAAATATTAGGATTTATTTATGGTAAAATAGCGAAAAATAGACAGAAAAACGAGAAAGAGATGAGACTAAAATTGAGTTGCAATAAAGCTTTTGCTGCAGGAAAGCGAGGCTGGCCGACTCTCCGCGCAACGAAAACGCCTTGCGCGTGGTCTGAACAGCGATCTAGCTGACTTGCGTACGAACGAAATGTACGAGTAACCAAGCTAGGCGAGTCATTCTCAAGAGAAGAACTCTCTCGCTCTCTCTCGTTTTCATGTATAAAATTACTTGTTTTACTAGTAAATTATATATATGGAATACATTACACATATACGGACAGGATAAAATGAAATGTTAAGATTGTTTTACAGCTAAATACTGAAAGTAAAACGAATCGAGAAAGAGAGAAAACGGTCACGCGTTTCAATAGAGCTTCCTCTGCAGGAAAGTGAGGCTGGGGCGACTCTCTGCGCCACGACGAACGCCTTATTGCTAGGGCTGAACAGCGATCTAGCCGACTTGCGTACGAACGAAATGTACGAGTAACCAAGTTAGACGAGTCGTTCTCAAGTAAAATCTCTATCTCTCTCTCTCGCTCTCGTTCCTATGGTACGAGAATAATCGTCTAACTAGAAAATTATTTAAGAAAACTTATTAACTATAAGAAATCTAACGTCTAACTAACAAATTATTTAAGAAAACTCATTAGCTATAACTAGAGTAATCACTAATTTAACGAATAACCAATGATGTTTGGAATAAGCCATAACTCAACGAAACGATTTATACTAATGAGAGATTAACGCAGAAATCAGGTTGCATACGTCAAAGTTAACTACAGAAGCTGTAACAAAATTATTATTAGTGGTTTCATGTGAAGGATTTATTTAAGTTCCGTAAAAACGCTGAAAAACTAAGCCATTACCATAGACACATCTACAGAGAAGCGAGCATAAGGATATTACCTAAACTAGGAAATTCTATTGAAAGTAGGCCAAGAAGCGGGGTGGTAAAAATCGCCTCATTTTCAGGGGAAAAACGCTTCGAACGCGTTCCCTCACCTAATCGCGTGGTCCTCTGTGTAGCACATCGCGCGGACAAATCAGAGCGCGCCATACCGATGCACTTGCATAGATCTATGGCTCTGCATGTCGAGAAGCTACTCTGCGGAGTAAGGGGAATGAATACGTGTATGGTCGAGATAGACCACGGGGAAATTCTTATAATCAGGATAGGGTTTTATCCCTTCTCTTCTTTTACGCGCTTGACGACAAGAATTTTCGACGCTCAGGAGCCCTATAAAATGCCGCGAGAATCGGCTGGCGAGACAGTTTCACGGGGGGTTAACTAGAGGACTAATCACTAGCCTGGCAGTCAATAAGTCACCGGCAGTGAATTAGAATTTTTCCAAGGCAACAAGTAGTACTGTTTGCCGGGAAATAAAGTAGTACAGAACGATAATTTTTCACCACGGGTTAATTTTCACAAAGTATAGTTTCAAGTAGTACAGAGTAAGAGTACAGTACTTATAATTATTAACGCTTGTAAAATCGGGAATATTGAACGTGCAACATTCAACTACTCATGTAGTTTATTTCAATAAATAATTATTAATACGCACCAACGCCTACGTTCGATTTTAAGTCTGTCTGACTACACTCATCTACGCCCAACCAACGTTCAACAGTAAGAACCACAGCAACAAACAACCGTAGGTATAATTTTCAATTACCAATTAAAGTGAAATCTTGCTCCGCGTGAAATTGTCATTCAAGTCCCTCCCCATTATTCGTGAAGTGATTATCCCCAACCAAGAACAAAACGCACTCCAGCCCTATCCCGAGTAATTTTCCGCGAGGTTAGACTCAAAAACGGACTTGCGTCTTCGGTATTTTCTCGTCGGGTGTGGTAAAGGGAGAATTTATTCTCCTTGACCAGAGCACGGAAAGATACGCCGAAACGTGAAATCTATGTTAAATTCGTGGGTTCGTAAGATAGGCCGCGATTTTGACGTAACAAATTCTGGGGGCTCGTCCGGGATCTGAGAGTGTTAGTTTTGTTCAAACTAATATTGTATAAAAGAATCAACTGAAAAGAAAATATTTGTACTTTGCCATTTTTACCGTGGTTTTGTAAGCCGGTTTAATCCTCGAAAATCGATTTTTAAATTTTTATTGAGTTTTAGTGATTCAATGCATTTCACGAAAAATAATCCCTTTTTGTTACTGAATTTTGTAAAACGATTTAATTTATAAAATCCACCTTTTTCCTCTTTACCGCATTTTCGAGAGTTGATTTATTTTAAAGAAATCGATTTTTTACTTTTTATTGATTTTTAACGATTCAATGCATTTCATGAAAATTATCATCACCTATTACTGAGTTTTTAGAAAACGATTTAATTTATAAAATTCACCTTTTCCCTTTTTACCGCATTTTCGAGAATTGATTTATTTTAAAGAAATCGATTTTTTACTTTTTATTGAATTTTAACGATTCAATGCATTTCATGAAAATTATCATCATTTATTACTGAGTTTTTAGAAAACGATTTAATTTATAAAATCCACCCTTTCCCTTTTTATCGCATTTTTGAGAATTTATTTATTTTAAAGAAATTGATTTTTTACTTTTTATTGAATTTAACGATTCAATGCACTTCATGAAAAACTATCATTCTTTACTACCGAGTTTTTAGAAAACGATCTAATTCATAAATTCTAACCTTTCCCTTTTTATTGCATTTTTTAGAGTTGATTTATTTCACAGAAATTGATTTTTTCTTCTTTTTAGTGAATTTTAACGAGCCAAACCATTTCATAAAAATTTACCATCTTTTTAGAAGAATACCAGCTATTATTCAAGTTATACGGTAAGCCTTCTTCGTAAGTAAATTGACCTTGTGGAAATCAAATGTGGAAACTAATATTCGATAATGACTGGTGAATGAAAAAAAAAAAAAAAAACAAGAGAAGATAAAATTTGTATTGAAAGACATATACGTGGATGTATATATATATACATATATATATATATACATATTCATAAGTTGTGCTCCATTATATGGGACCATTGGAAAAATTATTTGTACTTCAAGTGCGTATAAAGGAACTCGAGGTTCTCGCACAAGAACTCATTGAAGAAGTCACGCCAGAAATTTTCTTAAATCGACTTGGTTTAGAACGAATAAAACAGCAAGAAAGAATAACTCCTAAAACATACGTAAGGAGAACTAAAGGGTGGTTAAATTGTAAGGGCCAATGTTGAATGTGAACCACACCTAAACGTCAAGTTTTTTCTGCATTTCATTTGACATTTCTCAATTTCAGACTAACTCAATTTAAACCATGGAAAGATACACAATCGAGCAACGCGTTAAAGTTATTCAGGGTTATTATGAAAATGGGCGTTCAAATCAAAATGCATATCGTGCACTTCGTGATTTTTTCGGTCAATTTAATCGTCCAAATGTGCGTACAATCGGAAAAATCGTGCAAAAATTTGAGCAAACCGTGTCTGTGGGAGATATTAAAACACCAGTGCATGCTCGTACAGCTCGTACTGCAGAAAATATTGCTGCTGTTCGCGATAGTGTGGCTGAAGAGCCGTCCACCTCAACTCGTCGTCGTGCCCAACAATTGCACCTCTCACGCTCGTCGTTGATGAACATTATGCATAAAGACTTGCATTTACACGCTTATAAGGTGCAATTGACTCAAGAACTAAAGCCTCTTGACCATTCCAAACGTCGTCAATGGTCAGAATGGTGGCAAGAAATGGCAACAGTGGATGATCAATTTTCGAAGAAAATCATCTTCAGTGATGAGGCATATTTTCACCTCAGTGGATTCGTCAATAAGCAGAATTGCCGCATTTGGGCGAATCATAATCCAAGAGTGATTGTCGAAAAACCAAGAGTGACTGTTTGGTGCGGTTTATGGGCTGGCGGCATCATCGGGCCGTATTTTTTCCAAAATGAGGCCGGTCAGGCAGTTAGTGTGAATGGTGTTCGCTATCGTGAGATGATAACGAACTTTTTATGGCCCGAATTGGAAGATATGGATGTGGGCGATATGTGGTTTCAACAGGACGGTGCCACTTGCCACACAGCTAACGAAACAATGGCTCTTTTGCGCGACAAATTCAATGGCCGTGTTATCTCACGTGGTGGCGATGTCAATTGGCCGCTAAGATCATGTGATTTGACACCGTTGGACTTCTTTCTTTGGGGTTATTTGAAAAAAAAGGTGTACGTCGATAAGCCAGCAACAATTCAAGAGCTAAAGGTTGGGATAATTCGGCACATTAACGGCATAGAACCTCAATTATGCCTAAGCGTCTTCGAAAATTTGGACCATCGGATGGAGGTGTGCCGCCGAGGTCGCGGCGGCCATTTGGCCGATATTTTGTTCCATACATAATTGAACCATACCATATTATTCTAATAAAAAGAATTGACAATAATTTCCTAAATAATTTGTGTTTTATTCAAAATCAACATCGGCCCTTAAAATTTAACCACCCTTTACAAGGAAAATAGCTTCACCAAATATTAATTATAGAGAGTAAGATTATATTTGTTTTAACCAGACAAACATTAGACATTTCTTGTGTTGTTTTTATACGATTCGCTCCGTAACATTAACTTTTTGGTACTATCATTTACATAAAATCTGTCAATCTACCAAACGTTAAAACAGTTGGCATACAATTCAGAAAATATTAATAGAATTACAAAACAGTTCTGCTATTCACTCCTACGTTGCTCATCTTAACAATCCTCTCGAGCGATCACTAGTATCGTTCAACCCTATTCATCCCTCATAACATTGCACCTCCACCTGCATGTGCTACTCTTTCTACCACAGCCCTTTGAAAATCCACCGTCTCGCTTACACCAGCAGACATCGTCCTGAAAACCCTACCTCACCCATTAAATTCTCCGGCTCGCTTACACCAGCGGTCAGCATTCTGAAAACCCTACCTTAACTATCCTTTTTTTTTCAACCTAACACCTGGGCAACCAGATTTGCCCGCGCACGTATCACTAACAACACAATCATCACAAAACACATTACACTGGTGAAGAGAAATCTTATGTTTCAGCTCTCCCCGTAAGTGGGGTTAAGGCTGGCAAGGCTCGCTCACAATACACATTACACTAGTGAAGAGAAATCCTATGTTTCAGCTCCTCGCGTAAGTGGGGTTAAGGCTGGCAAGGCTCGCTCATAACACACATTACACTAGTGAAGAGAAATCCTATGTTTCAGCTCCTCGCGTAAGTGGGGTTAAGGCTGGCAAGGCTCGCTCACAAAACACATTACACTAGAAAAAGAAACACATTATACCAACAAGACAGACATAACTACACGTACTACTTACTTATCCTAACAATTACCCTACCACTATTGACCCGAATCATTTATCCATGCCTAAAACCCATAGAGCAGGAAGGAAAATTCAAGCGCAGAGATTAAAACGACGAATCTTAAAAAAACAGTACCAAGTTCCAACAATTGCGTGCAAATCATATAACGAGCAAGATTTTAGAGCCTTTACTATTGAAATAGAAAGCGATAATAAAATTATTCCTCTCGAAGGAAAAGAAATAACTGAATATAAGAAAGATTGCAACGACACAATTGCAGTACATAACGACTATTCGAGGCAAGAAGGGAATAGAATTTTTTATTCTAGTAAAACGAATCGTTATTTAACAGTAACAGCGAGTGAATCGTATAACAAGCAAAATTTTGGAGTCTCTAGCATCAAATCTACAAAAGATAACGAAGGTATTTTCCTTAACCAAGAAAAAATAACAGGTTTGCAGGGACCTTTAGGTGAACAAACAGAGAAGTATAAAAATCATTCAGACAGTGCAAAGGCAGATTGCACGGGCCTCTCTAATGAAGAGATACCATATTTATTAAGGGAAATTACGTACGAAGCAAGCAGCAGTAAAGTCACACAGGGCGTCGACACAGAAATACCGAGTGAATATAGAATAAAACGCCTTAAGCAAATCCGAGAAATCGAGCGGAAAAATTTTCTAGACGAACTTGTCGCTGATTACGGAGCTCACTCGATAGAAGGGATATGCTATCATCCGATAGTAACACCTTGCAAGCCTCGTATCACTAAGATCGAATCGTTGAATAAACATAAAGTTATCCTCCTGAAGGAAAAACCACATTTGATTTCACCTCAGGGAAATTTTGAAACAAAATTAAAGGAATAAAGTTCCATAATTTTTCCTCGTTACAAGTAACAAAAAGAAAGTTATTCCTATTTCCTCCTCCTGCGCAATTTTACTCTCATAATATTCTTATGTATTGTTGTATGTCTCTTTTATGCGGTATAAAAAAAAAAAAAAAAAAGAGCGAATATATTATTATACTTATATAGAATACATCATAAATGAGTTCAACTCGATCAAAGGTAAGACTTGATGATAATGTAATACATGATTATCCTGAAAACCGAAAAAAGAAATCTCGAATACAGAGCCCTCGTAAATCCCGATTTGAAACAGCCGAAGAATCGAGAAAATCATCAAGATACACTACGACATCGCCAGACTTGATGAGTTCGTCCAAGACTTCGTTTACGAATTTTTGGAATTTCAATGGTGCCGTTTTTAAACCGAAAGGCATTTTTATGTACTCATATTGTCTTAACGGCGTGACGAAAGAAGTATACTTGATCGAATCTCTCTCTACCGCGATGTGATGAAAGCCATCCTTCAAATCAAGTAAGCTGAAGAACCTTTTGCCGTTCAGCACGTTCAATTGGTCCTCGATCAACGGGAGGGGGTAATTGTCACTTACGGTGTGTTTATTTAGAACTCGAAAATCAATGCACATCCGCATATTACCGTTTTTCTTTTTTATGAGCACGATCGGCGATGCGTATTCGGACTCGCTTGCTCGAATAACCCCTTTCTTTAACAAATCATCGATCATTGTGCCTAACTGTTCCTTTTCGAAATAAGATAGTCTATGTTAATTTCAATTCCGCTTTGATTTTCGGTTCGATCGGACGCTCAGGTCGGACATATTCTTCTCGAAATAGTTCTTTTAGTCTTAAGCTTTTATCCGCTGGGATTCCCGTATTTATCAACATTGCATCGATTACATTTTCTACCACCTCATGAACGTCGATGTTTAATACCTCACTCGATCCGATATCATACTCAGACTTACTTCTCAATCTCCAGCCAAACAACGCGAACATATCTCTACCTAAAAGGATAGAAGTTTTCATCGTAGTATCTGGTACGACGAATAAACAAACCTGTCGTTTAACGAGGGAATCGAATGTTATATCGACATCGACCGTTCCATGTACGATTAACGTGCTGTTATTGATTCCTTGAAATTGATCACGATGACCCTCCGGACTTTTCATCGCGTCAATATTTACATAACGTTGTTTAATCAGGCTTACCGCACTCCCAGTGTCCAGTAACGTGTTCAAATGACATTTATAAAAACCATTTTGCGTATGAATATTATACTCGATATATCGATGCAATTCGTCTTCGTCCAATGCTTCTTCGATGATGTTGACCTGAGATGTTTTCTTTGGGCAGTTTGTTGCTCGATGTCCTATCTCCCTGCAGTTAAAACACGCTCCCTTTTCTCGTTTCGGACTGCGGCACTCGGTCGAAAGATGTCCTGTTTTATTACAGTTGTAGCATCGTATCTTTCTTGAATCTCGTTCGGTGGAGTTCGTATTTATTTTTACGGTTTTTTCCTCCATTTTCACGATTGAATTGCGAGCGAAGCGGTTTTTCGTATCCGTTAAGGAAATTTTTGCGAAGGCTTCGAGCAGTTCCGTGGCGGACCCGAAATTTTGTAAACGTGCTTGATTTTGCAGTTGTGAATTCGGAATTCCATCAACTACGTAATCGACCATTTCCGTTTGATCGATCGGTACACGGTTCCCGAGGATCACTTTATCGTGATAATATTGATTAAAAATCTCATCAGTTTTCCAAGTTCTTGATTCGAACTTTCTCCTCAAAGCCAATTTGTGAGGTCGGTGATCAAACATAATTTTCATCTCCGACAGGAGATCGTCCATACTTAGTCCAATCAGATCCGGCTTCGAGTAAAACCAATCAAGGGCTTTGCCCTTCAATTTAGAACATGCGAGGAGTCGCGCTAATTTGTCCTCCAACTCATACGTTGTCGATAATAGACGTACTTGTTGTTCCCACCTCCAGAACGCGTCGTCTGCTCCATTAAAATCGCTGAGTAAATCACTGATTTTATTTACACTCGTGTTGACTCGTGTACTTGACGTCGTCGGAGGAACCTGCTGCATTGCGCCGGGCTGCTGTATCGGTGCATCAGGACGAACATTCTGGTTCCTTGATAATATTTCGTTTTCTCGTTCGCATAATTCGAGTTCTCTTCGTACGAGCTCTCTCTCTCTCCGGATAAGCTCGAGTTCTCTCCTGATCTCAGGTGACGTAGTCATGATCGATGGTGGAGGGGTCGCCTCGTTCGTCGACCTTGTGTGAGTGTCCCTTACACTGTTTGCTTCTAACATTTCATAATTGAAGTTGTCGACTCTGTTCCCATCGTTCGGATCGCTATCATTTTCCGTAGCGTCTATCGTTTTCATCCATTCTCCAGTCGGATCCGCTTCGTTTAGTCGACTAATTAATTCCGCCTTCGTCCCGTGTGTTGAAAGTGATAAAAGACGAAGCTTTTCTTTTAATGTAGCAACTCTGAATTCGTTCGGATTCATTTTCTTAAACTTTACCGGCTTGCAATAAGGTATTATGTCTATACAAATCTCACACAGAGACGTCGGTATAAGATACCAGGAGAAATGTCTCACACAGAGATACTATACGTCTTCGTAAATATCACTCACTGTGTACAGCCTGACGCGAGTCAGCTTCAATACGTTTTCGCGAAATCGGGAGAACTATTACACAGCGTGGTACGGTAATACGGACCGTCGACTACACCCAGAGATTACAGTTCTCGTGCAAAGTTTGTACACAATCACTCTCCCTTTGAAATAGTGTTATCGTCTGGAATGACCAGTGACGCTTCGTAAGCGTACAAATTCCTCACGACTAACGAATTTGAAGATATAACGGCCGTATGCCTTACTTTACGAAACGCGGTTGCTCCAGTGACCAGTGACGCTTCGTAAGCGTACAAATTCCTCACGACTAACGAATTTGAAGATATAACGGCCGTATGCCTTACTTTACGAAACGCGGTTGCTCGTAAAGCCCACTGTCAATTAAACACAATTAATTGATCTGCTAACCCCGTTTCGCCACAAATCAATAGTAACGTAATCACTATTTGATCTTACATAGTTCCATGATTCCACACCAGCTTGAATCACAATTAATGTGAAACTAAACGTCCGTTTCACTTTTGAAATGGTTTGTGACGTCATCCGATAAAACCATACCAAATAGTTCCCGCGATTGCACTTTTTCTTTTTAGTTTGAATCCCACTTCTGATTATTGTTATAGGTATTTATAGTTTTATATATAGTCTTGTAATATTTTAGGATGGGCTGTACGCGGCTTGGGACCGTATTGACTCGGAGAGAAGAAACACATACTTTAGAATTGTTGTATTTACGTGTATTTTCGACAAAGGTCGGAGACGGACTGCCCGTTCCCCATCGCTACTCTTCACATTGGACTCCCGTTAGCCTACGTACATTGGTCACATGATCGGAATAAGATTATACATAGGGTTTCACATTGTATATGTAAATTGTCGAATCACAGATATTACACTACTATACAAAATAATTGGGATGAATGGGTTGAAATGGCTATTTACAATTACAACACGAATGTACCCGAAGGTACTAAGCACACTCCATACGAAATGGTTTTCGGCAAGATAGCCCGCACCCCTTCTAGTATGCCCCCTGCCGAGATGGAAAAACTCGCCACGTACGACGAATATCTAACGCAACTGGTCACGCAAATCCATGAAATACAGGGTTTGGGACGACAAAATTTGATAAAGGCTAAAGAAAATTCCAAAATATATCAAGACAAGAAAATTAATCCTGTAGCATTTAAAGTGGGCGAACCAGTATTTTTGCTTAAAGGACCAAAACCCGGAAAACTCGGTGACCACTACACCGGTCCGCACGAAATAAAGACTATATTAACGAACGGTAACGTACGTATTAAACTCCCAAACAGAGACATTATTGTACATTCAAATCGATTAAAAAAATCGAGAATTGCATACTAAGATTTTCTTCCTTAACCCCCGCCTCTCAGACAGAACTGTACGAGAGCCCCCCTACCTGCGATCTGAGATTTGTCGTCAGACTATTGGAAAGGCTCCGGGGCACCCTCGACTGTTTAGAATGGGTATGTTCCAGGGACGACGGCCTACAACCCTCATACCCTACCTACGAAAACTATACTGACCGCATGGAAAGCTTCATTTCCTGGCCTGAGACGCTACCGATAAAACCAGTTCAATTAGTAGAAGCTGGATTCTTTTATTCTGGGAAAAAGGACAGAGTAACTTGTTTTTATTGCGGAATCAAAGTAAAGCGTTGGGGAACGGGCCCAAACCCCCTACACTTACACGTCTTGTTAAATCCAGGTTGTCGATTCCTGAGCATGACTACGAATACGTTCCCATGTTCCTCTTTGTCCTCCAGTCTGACCGACTCAATTACATCACTACTTCACAGACCTCCCGCTCCCCCTCCATCGCCCACTAACCAAGATAATCATGCGAACCAACATTCCGATACGACGGGCAAGGACGAGCCAGACGAAAAACTAATTACCTCACATAGTCGTAATTTCCGACCTCCTACCCCTTGGGCGGAGTCATTGGACCTATCCACACCATCGCTGACACCCTCCCACGAGGAAGATGCTGCTTCTCCGTCATGTCAAATCTGCCATCACCAACCTATAAACGTGACGTTTCTCCCGTGCCTCCACGCAAATAATTGTTACAAATGCAGCAAAAATAGAAGAAATTGCGACGAATGCAACTCTGAGATACAGTGCATCGTGCTCGATGCCGAATAAGATAAAGACAGCAAAAAGAAAAAAAAAACTAAACTAAGATGAATAATTGTAATAACAATACGCAACTAGAACCATAATTATGTATGTTAATTTAAATCAACTCGGGTTCGGTTAATTAATTATCTTTTACTCAAGCATAAATTGTAAAATTTCAAATTATGGTTCCAAATTAATTACTAACGAACATCGAAGATTTCCATACATCTGCAATAAGATGGTACGAAATCCCTGACTACGCAGAGATTATCCCAGAATATAATACATAATATCCTTTTCTTTTTCTTATTTCTTTTACGCTTTGGGATTAAGGGATTTTTGGTCGAAGTTATAACTCCAAACGCGTACGTCAATATTTTTTCTGATTTATTTAGGAAAAAAAAAAAAAATATATATATATTTCTCCTTTATTCTCCCTCTCTCTGCCTCAATACAATACATACGTATATATATCGATATATATATCTAAAAGATTAATATCAAAATAAGGGAGCAGTTATACTCCGTCGTGCCCAAACAAGCGACGCAAACCCCACGAGTCGTCTCCATAGAGAAACCTATCAAAAAAAAAAAGAGAGAGAAAGTTAAAAATCAATGCACTCGTCAAGGAAAAGTGGACAAAATAAACGGATAACAGTTTCATCGTTACTCACTCGTGATTGGCATTGCGCCTCGCTTGACGCCCCCACGCAATGGACCGTTCTACGCTTTCCTCCTCCGAGAGGCCTTTCTATATCTCCATCAATAGGAAGCACAGCATCTCCTCCGTCCAAGCCACGGAGGAAGCTTTCTCTAATTCCAGCCCGTCCAAGCCATAAAAGGCCGGTATCCATTTGACCAGGGTACCAACCCGCAATTCTCGTGTAAAGGGACCCAGCTCGAAAAGGGCCCTTAAATTGAAAACCTCCTCTCCCTCCGTGCATTGGTCCTCCCATCTAGCAGGAAAACGAGGATATATATATAAATAAATAAATAAAAATAAAATGGATGTTAAGGATATACTTAGATAAATATATATCTGATAATAACAATCAGAATAACAATCAGAATAATAATAATAATAATAATAATAATAATAATAATAATAATAATAATAATAATAATAATAATAATAATAATAATAATAATAATAATAATAATAATAATAATAATAATAATAATAATAATAATAATAATAATAATAATAATAATAATAATAATAATAATAATAATAATAATAATAATAATAATAATAATAATAATAATAATAATAATAATAATAATAATAATAATAATAATAATAATAATAATAATAATAATAATAATAATAATAATAATAATAATAATAATAATAATAATAATAATAATAATAATAATAATAATAATAATAATAATAATAATAATAATAATAATAATAATAATAATAATAATAATAATAATAATAATAATAATAATAATAATAATAATAATAATAATAATAATAATAATAATAATAATAATAATAATAATAATAATAATAATATAAATAAACAAGGACAGCAGACATGCTACTACCACCGATAGCTGACGAACATGACGCCGACATTCTGATCCTGTGCGAACCGTACAGGAGAAGAACGACACAAACGTACATTACGAACGAGACAGAGACCACAGCTATCTGGGTGAGGGGCGCTGCCCAATCTCGAATAGTTAACTGCGGTGTCGGGGACGATTACGTCTGGGCGAGGGTCGGCGCTGTCACTTACGTCAGCGTTTACCTGACACCCAACTGCACCGCGGCGGATTTCGAGAGGAAAGTGGCGCTCCTTGAAGACGGAATCAGGAATCTGCCTGGAGACGTTATCATCGGGGGAGACCTCAACGCGCGGGCGATCGAGTGGGGAATGACAACAACGAACAAACGTGGACGGCTGCTGCTGGAGATGGCCGCAAGGCTAAACCTGGTAGTAGCAAATACGGGAAACGTACCGACATACAGACGACCAGGGTTTGGAAACTCTATCCCTGACGTCACAATGACATCGGACAGAATATCGCCACGGATAGGACAGTGGCGGGTTTTCGACGGCTATACGGCCAGCGATCACCAGTACATTGTCTTCGAAGTGGCAGGACAAACGGCGACGAGACGGACGAGGACCCAGTACCCCCCGAGGTGGAACCTCAACAAACTCGACTTACGAAAATTTTCGGAGGAGCTGGCGGCAGCACCAGCACCAATGACGAAAGTCCCCCCTGAACTGACTGGCCGGCGAAGGGCGGAAAGACTCACGGATGAGACGGCCAAACTGACGGACCGGCTGTGCAACAGCACAATGCCGAAACGACGACATAGACCAAACAGGCAACCACAATACTGGTGGACGGACGAAATAGCCGAGCTGCGCAGGCTCTGCTTGGCGAACCGCCGACGAGTTACGAGGGCTGGGGGAAGACCCGAAAGGGAAAACCTCCAAGCCACTTACAAGACGTCACGAAAAACACTTACGAACGCCATAAGGGACAGCAAAACGCGATGCTGGAAGCAGCTCTGCGAGGAGGTGAACGAAGACCCCTGGGGAACCGGTTACAAAATTGTGACTGGCAAACTAGGGGCCCGAGTTCCACTTGAACTCAAAGATGCCGAAACCGCAGAACGGATTGTTGACGGACTGTTTCCGACCCACCCGATACGGACGAACGTGACAGACGACACGGAGGCCCCGGCGGCCCCCATATTTACCGCGGAGGAGCTCTTCAAAGCGACTGCCGCGATGAAGACTGGCAAGGCGCCGGGACCAGACGGAGTGCCGGCGGAGATTCTCCGGCTGATGGTTCGCCTAAGGCCGGAGATATTTCTTGACCTGTACAACACGAGCTTGACGACGGGAACGTTCAGTGACCGGTGGAAGACGGCAAGGCTAGTTCTTATCCCTAAGGGTAAGGGCGACCCCAATACGCCGTCAGCCTACCGGCCGCTGAGTTTACTCGACACAACGGGTAAACTCTATGAACAACTACTAAAACCGAGACTGACGGACGCGATACAGACCAGCGGAGGCCTCTCAGACCGGCAGTTCGGCTTCAGGAGGGGACGATCAACGATTGGAGCGATACAAAAAGTGGTCGATTCCTTCCTGGATTTGGAGAGACATTGCCATGCAGCGCGACCAATCGTTCTGCTGGCGACCTTGGACATCAGGAACGCCTTTAACTCGGCCAGGTGGGTTGACATCCTGGAGGCGCTTGAAGGCAACTTCGGGGTTCCGGCTTACCTGGCTCGGGTGGTGGGCGACTACCTAAGAAACAGACGGATCACGTACGAGACGACTGAAGGACCGGTGACGAGACAAATCACCGCGGGGGTTGCACAGGGGTCCATACTGGGACCAGACTTTTGGAACGGACTCTACGACAGCTTACTCAGGCTGGAATTGCCGCTTGGCGTTTTCCTTGTCGCCTACGCTGACGACGTGGCGGCGGTGATCACCGAGCGATCTCCAGACCTGGCACAGCAAAAACTGAACCAGACGATGCGGCGAGTGGGCCGTTGGATGACGGACCACGGACTACAACTCGCGACAGAAAAGACAGAACTGACTTTCCTTAGCAGAAGACGCATACAGACGAGACTACCCATGTGGGTCGGGACGGACGAAATCGAGGCCGGAGGTGAAATCAAGTACTTGGGAGTGACCCTAGATACGAAGATGACCTTCTGGCCTCATATACAAAAAACATGCCAGAAGGCGGCTAAGAGGATAGCATCCTTAAGCCGCCTAATGGCCAACACAAACGGGCCGAGACCGGGAAAACGACGACTCCTAATGACGACAGCCCACTCGATCCTCCTGTACGGCGCGGAGATCTGGGCAGATGCCCTGAAGACAAAGAAGTACTGCCACGACATGACAACGGTACAAAGACAGGGTGCGCTGAGGATCGCCTGCTCCTACCGAACTGTCTCTGCACAAGCAGTCTTGGTGGTTGCGGGCGTGATCCCCGTGGACCTCCTAGCTTTCGAGCGAAAGAGGATCTACGAGAGAAGCGCGGACATAAGACGGGAAGATGCGGCGGTCGCGGAACGCGACAAGACGATACAGACTTGGCACGAACAATGGACAGAAAGAGCGACAGGCAACTGGACAAAACGACTAATAAAGGACCTGAGACCGTGGATCGAAAGGGATTTTGGGGACGTAAATTTTTACATCACCCAGTTCCTGACGGTACACGGTTACTTTAGACGGTACCTTTATAACATGGACAGAGTACGGACGCCAGACTGTAAGTACTGTGGACACGAACGAGACGACGCGGAACACACATTTTTTGTGTGCGACCGCTGGACAGGACTCCGACTGGAACTGGAGACGATTGTTGGCAGCATCACCCCGGACAACATTGTTCAGGTGATGCTCCACTCGACAGAATGGTGGCAACTAGTTGCCACCTATACAGAGACGATACTGCGACGAAAAAACGTAGACGGCTGCCTCACCTAACCGAGCAGACAGACTGACGTGACGCGACAGGTTACAGACAGCAAGACGAACGAACGAACACGGACAGAACCCCCAGCCAGAAGTAATACCAAAATAGTTCCTGGTCTGGGGGAGGGCAACAAGGAGAAGGCGGTTTAGTGGGTAGGCCTACCTTTTTGGGAGTCCCACATACCCCCCCAGTTCAAAAGACTGGAGGATATCCGTAAAAAGGATTCCGCAACTCCTTGTATAAAAAAAAAAAAAAAAAAAAAAAAAAAAAAATATATATATAAATAAACAAATTGTGAAAATTAAAAATAAAATGAAACGAAATACTTTTTTTTGGTTATCTAATATACAAAAGGTACTAACCCCAAGTTGTTCAGATGCAACAACATCGGCCGGTGAATACAGGTGTACTCCTTCTCCAACAGCGAGTACGACTCGTTCCTTTCCAAAGCGAGGAACCGGTCCCGCATCAAATAAGGAATATTTTCTTCCAACATGCACCGCATCTTTTCGACCACCAAGTACACCATTGTAAAAATCAGGAACACGTTAGCGGAGAAAATTTCAAAAAAAATTGCGACACTTGTAAGTGATCCCGAAAAATGCGAAAGCAAGCGTATATAAAGGAACCACCCCACCCCTATTCCCAAATTACAAGCCCCGAGTGACCGCCTTTCTCCCTCTCCCCCTCTCCTTCTTACACATATCCCGGGAACTAAGGAGTATCCGTAAGACCCTGTTAAGACACGGCCCACGTCACTATGGCCCAATTTCCACGTGAAGGAAACTAAGGGGAGTATACACTAATATGGGGCGGGAACGCAAACTCGCATGCAACTATTGGTATAGAAAGAAAAATATCTATGCAAGAAAAATAGGATACAACAACGGTATTTACTTCACCTTCTATACATAACAAGATTAAGTAACAGATCTGAAGGGTGGTTAAATTTTAAGGGCCGATGTTGATTTTGAATAAAACACAAATTATTTAGGAAATTATTGTCAATTCTTTTTATTATGATAATATGGTATGGTTCAATTATGTATAGAACAAAATATCGGCCAAATGGCCGCCGCGACCTCGCCGGCACACCTCCATCCGATGGTCCAAATTTTCGATGACGCTTAGGCATAATTGAGGTTCTATGCCGTTAATGTGCCGAATTATCTCATCCTTTAGCTCTTGAATTGTTGCTGGCTTATCGACGTACACCTTTTCTTTCAAATAATCCCAAAGAAAGAAGTCCAACGGTGTCAAATCACATGATCTTGGCGGCCAATTGACATCGCCACCACGTGAGATAACACGGCCATTGAATTTGTCGCGCAAAAGAGCCATTGTTTCGTTAGCTGTGTGGCAAGTGGTACCGTCCTGTTGAAACTACATATTGCCCACATCCATATCTTCCAATTCGGGCCATAAAAAGTTCGTTATCATCTCACGATAGCGAACACCATTCACAGTAACTGCCTGACCGGCCTCATTTTGGAAAAAATACGGCCCGATGATGCCGCCAGCCCATAAACCGCACCAAACAGTCACTCTTGGTTTTTCGACAATCACTCTTGGATTATGATTCGCCCAAATGCGGCAATTCTGCTTATTGACGAATCCACTGAGGTGAAAATGTGCCTCATCACTGAAGATGATTTTCTTCGAAAATTGATCATCCACTGTTGCCATTTCTTGCCACCATTCTGACCATTGACGACGTTTGGAATGGTCAAGAGGCTTTAGTTCTTGAGTCAATTGCACCTTATAAGCGTGTAAATGCAAGTCTTTATGCATAATGTTCATCAACGACGAGCGGGAGAGGTGCAATTGTTGGGCACGACGACGAGTTGAGGTGGACGGCTCTTCAGCCACACTATCGCGAACAGCAGCAATATTTTCTGCAGTACGAGCTGTACGAGCATGCACTGGTGTTTCAATATCTCCTACAGACCCGGTTTGCTCAAATTTTTGCACGATTTTTCCGATTGTACGCACATTTGGACGATTAAATTGACCGAAAAAATCACGAGGTGCACGATATGCATTTTGATTTGAACGCCCATTTTCATAATAACCCTGAATAACTTTAACGCGTTGCTCGATTGTGTATGTTTCCATGGTTCAAATTGAGTTATTCTGAAATTGAGAAATGTCAAATGAAATGCAGAAAAAAAATTGACGTTTAGGTGTGGTTCACATTCAACATCGGCCCTTACAATTTAACCACCCTTTACATCCGCATGCCCATCTTGTAATAGGAACGAACGACACCTCTAGCAAACGCTTAAACATTTATGATTCAAGGAGCCACGGGGCTGTACTATGCATCGAATTCTCATCCTTTTCTCACTTGAAGGAATCCTCGGGTCCCCATCCAGCGATATTCTGCAAATAAAGAACGAAGCTGGACTGTACTATGAACCCATGCAAGGGATTAACCTCGCGCAAAGCGGAATGGCGACTAGTTACGTTCATCGAATTACAACCGTTCGGAGACAGACAACCAAGTTTCGCCCAAGTGCCTTTGGACGCAATGATGGACGAATGTTTTCCGATCCTTCAAGATCAATGCACCACATTGATCAACAAAAAGGATATTTCGTTCAGAATAACACAGATTAATGCACGGCTAGACATAATCCGCGAACTAAAGAACGAAACTTTTCTTTTCTCCAAAAGAAAGGTTATAAATCCCCCACCCCCCGCCAGCAAAATGTTACATGGCTCGACAAACGAGGAAGACGTAACATATTACAATAAACTAATAAGCCAGTTGCATCACGGGAAAAGGACTCTATTACAAAAAGGAAAAAGAAAACGCAGGTAGTAACTCCCGAACTCTACTCTTTAGAATTGCGATTTGACGAAATAGAATCCATGCACAATTTAACCTGGGAAACAGGAATAGAAGTTTTCCGGAAGCACGACTCCGAATTTGAAGATACTTATGCGACTCGTCTCCTCGAATGGAGATATAACGTAGAACGCGTTGCTGATATTTATTTGAGTAATCTGAAAACAATAGAAGACATAATCATATTCGCTAAGTTGGGATTACTCCAACCCGATGTATTAAACCAAAATATCTTAGAAGAAGCTGCCGAGGGATTCGCAAAAATCCATCACGAACTACACTTCCTACTACCTGCGGGAGAAGTGTATCCAGAAATATTATCAAAAATATCCCGATTTTCGGCAGTTTATCACGACGGAAAAATCATCATTGTTTTACACGTTCCACTGCTTGAGCCAATCGGATATACATTGTAAGAACTTCATCCCTGCCCCACTTCTCAAATTATTGGAATCAATACAAATGCCGCCATATATATATATCCTAAGACTCTATACTTAGCGATATCATGGACTCAAGACAAGTACGCACTAATGACAAGGGACGATTTGACCCAATGCCAAGAGCTTGGCTGCGACAGAATTTGTATACCCTCATATCCCATTTATAGTATTTCCGTAAGGCCCACTTGTGAGATGTTGTTACTGATGGAAGATAATATTCAAGACTATAAGGATTGCGACATTAGAATTACGAGAAAACAAGAATCATATTGGAAGCAACTCGAGTACACTAAAGGATGGTTATTCTCCCTCCCAGGAACCGAAAAGGTTAACCTCACCTGCGCCAACGAAACTCGAGTCATAGAACTATCAGGAAAAGGAATTTAAAAATTAAAATCAGGATGCATAGCACGCACTGATTACGTAACAATTATTGGATTTCGGAACCCAAGAATAGATATCGATCGCGAGTATTTGCCATTAACCTCATTAAATATCACGGAGTTAATGCCCACTATAATAAATTACCAGCCCCTGCAAGTTATTGATATAACAGGAACACCCACTCCAAGTATAATCACCAGAGGAACCACAGGAAAAGAGGCCTACGACATCAGTTTAAAAGAAGTGGAACGCCTACTGAGTGAACGCACCAACCAGACCAATGAAGAAGCAAGGTATGGTCCCGCCATTGCCACCCTCTTCATCGGAGAAATAATATTGCTAATACTAACGAGCAGCCACCTCCTATTGAATCTAGCCTCCGTCATGTACAGTCTACTCTCTTCAAGGGTACAGGAGGATGGATACCCTACCGACAGTTACCAGCGGGCCGACCCACCCCCTTTAGACATTCAGTTTAGCGAAGTGGTATACAACGTGCCCTCGCGCCCACGACCGACCACACAAGTTTTCCCTCCCACGCAAACCAACGATGTCTACAACACACCCCGTCGGCCGCGACCTATAACGTCGACGCCTAGTGGGCCGGAAAATTCTACGGGTAGCCCCGAGCTCGGTGTAGCATTTAGTCCTCGTTTCTCCCCCTTTACCGTTTTAAATAACCAATTCGGGCAGACCGACGATAGTGTCCTCGAAGGGCCGATGGACTCACTACCTATAGAAATGTCAGTCATTTCGACCCCTCCTACCAGTTAAAGAAAATGAAAAGAAGGAAAACAACAGGTCCCGAACCTGTAAAGAGGTTTACGTATGTACACCCAAAAAAAAAAAGAAAAAGGAAGAATGCATATCGCAATAATTTACTGATAGTTTTTTTACTTTGATCGTTTTTATGCGCATATCTTATCATTACGGCGCGAGTTTAAAATCTGTCCTAGATCTATTTTGAATGACAGTCTTAATTAACAAAACTTTATTCATTTTTTTTATATCATTAATTTTCCTTCTAATAACGGTAATTAAACGAATAGATTTGTTTTTCTTTTTGGATAAAAATAATAATATTAATATTAGAATACAAATAATAATAATAATAATAATAATAATAATAATAATAAACAAATAAATAGATAAATAAATAATAAAGATAAAAATAAATAAATAAAAATAATTAAAAAAAATAAATAATAAAAAATAAATAAATAAATAAATAAATAAACTAAATAGAAGTACACGAAATAAATAAACAACACGTAGAATTAAATTAATTTGTATTTTATTCCTAAAACTAGATTATTACAAAAAAAAAGGAAAGAGATAAATTTAGGGTTTTGGTTGATTATTTTTTTGTTGTTGTTTGTGTACGTGTTCATATTCTCATTTTTTTTCCCCGGCTGATACACTCCTGGGTACACCAGCATGGCGAAAGGGGAGGGAGCCTACCCGCGCAGAAGGTCATAGGGTCGAAATCGGGATCACCCCAGAAATCGAGCTCCTCTTGAGATACGACGATGATTGGATCTGAAAAAAAGAAAGGGAGAAAACAAAATTTTATTTTTTTTTTACGTTCGTTTTTTTTTTAAAAGGAAATGACAATTTGAAAAAGAAAAGAAGAGAGAGAAACTCACCCTGGCATCGCCTCCGCACCGGGCTATGTAAGCCCCCCTCGTCCTTCATTCCCTCTTCTAATTCTCCCCTGGAGCGTTTAACCCCTCGACTACGTTCTGGAGGAGCAATTATTTCCGGAACCGCTAATAAAAAAAAAAGAGAAAGAAAGACATATATATATATATACATAGACAACATTAATATATTTAACTAAATACAATATACAGTTGATATCCAACGAGAAAGGTGTAGGCATGCAATGAAATTAACTAATAATAACAAAATATAAAAACATATATTTACCAGGGTTTTCGGGGGTCACCGCCAAGGCCGACAGCTTTTTCGCCAGAGAGCGAATCTTGTACGAAGTAGTTGCCATGATGTACAGCGAAAGAATGACTACAGCCGTGCTGTGGAGTTTTGTAGTGGCAATTTTCCATCCCTTCCCGGTTACGGGCCTGATTGATTATGACTGTGGAGGGGCTGGGACCAACGTCACCACTTTGTCATTATTAGAGGTGGGTGAGTGTGACATCCCTCAACAAGAAGTAAACGTAACGAAAAAATACATTCAACTATTGCAAATCAACCAATACGGGTCTACCCACGTAATGCAATGTAAAGTAGAAATTTACAGAGAAGTTCGAAGATGTGGGATGTTCTCACATACTATGGATGTACCTAATGGGGAGTATTCATATATAGATGTAATTTCTCACGATAATTGTCGCCAAATGCACCGCGATGGAACTATAAAAATAGGAAAAACAGAAATTGCTGGAATTTCTCGAAATTTTTCCACCACTCGACCAATATTCATAGCGGGCGATTTAGGCCTTGATGGAAAGTGCCTCGGCGTGCACTACTCGGACCCCTATGGCAATTGGGAAGACGTTATAGTAAAAGGAACTGTAAAAATAACATTGCGAGACTATACAGCAGAAGTAAATGTAGAGGCAAATAAAGTACATTTACGCTCAGGTACCAGTTGTGAATTAAACACAGGCCAATGTTCGGATATAGATGGCGGAGACACTTTTTGGGAGCCTTTACCTGAAGATTCGTGTAGAACAAAAAGATACGGGTTGCTTTACGAAGGACTCGCTGACCAGACCGTAGACTTTGTAACGTGGCAGAATATTCGAGCTGCGTCCTCCTCGCTCAACGGCTACCAGCACGATCGCTCAGGGCTGCAGGGGATGATTTTCGTATTTTATTTATTCTTTTTTTTTATTTTTTTTTCTTGTCTTATTTTTTTTATACATAATGCGATTTATACGACCGGAGGGACGATGGGAGAGTACCAAGAAGAGGAGAGCTTCGGGATTCGGCCTTCTTCTCTGGACCGACATTTCACACCTTTCCTGGTCGGGATGTATCATTATCCCGCTCGACGTACTAAAGGATACGCGGCTTTCTATTCTCAGCCGCCGTCGGCCCACGGAAATGTATATATCTCAGGGGATCATCTGCGGGACTACGCAACGCTGGTATTGTCTGTCGCTAATTTATACGTCGGCCAGCTGAGGCGCTAGTCGCGGTCAGCGTGCGACACCGGTTCCCCCAATTAACCGAGTTTAGCGGGTTAAGTGGGGATCATAGGTTACGGGCACGCGTGCCGGCAGGACCTCGGGGCTTTTTCCCGGTGATCGTCGAGTAAGGAGGACGTAACTCTCTGTGTCATCTTTTGTAGTCCCGTACAACCGTTGGCAACCTTTGGGGATATCACTATCGACCGGTCCGTCTATCCACAATTTGTATTCGATCCTCTCTATAATCTGGACCCGAGGATTCAGGTCAGAAAAGACACTCGAGATTTCCCGGAAGTCGAGGAACAGCACATCAGCGTCGTGTCGGTGAGCTCTCTTCCCTTCTACGGTCTGTCGCTAATATTATTCTATCATTTGATTTGTTCATTCTAAATTTATTCGAGCTTGGTTACCCCTGCGACTCTGGTACACTGCGTGCAGAGTGTTAAGTTGTATTGGGTATCGCGGCGTTTAATAAGAATAACCGCGAGTAACACAATAGAGTAACAATAACAAACTAACGTTGATCAATGAAGAATTTAATAATAAATAATCATAAATGTGTGGTCAATAACGAATAATTATAAGAATTTAATAATAAATAATCATATATGGTGGTCAATAACGAATAATTATACTAAATTACTATTGGAAAGTCGGTAATCACAACTATGCTAACCATCTTAGCTACCACCATGTCTTAATGGATTTATGAAGGGAACGCAGAGCTCCGTCATAAGGAACAACAATCAAAGCACAACGACCCGAAAGAACCAGCATTGCCCATACGATTACATTTCTTCAGACTGCGACGAACTATACCAGGAGCAGAAAGAATTTACTGCTACTGGCGGATCAGGTTATGGTTGGACCTTGCCAGAAGAACGTTTGATTTATATGTGCCCCCCGAGTGGAGAGACATCGATTTCTCTACTCTCAAGTCTTGGACACATCAACTCCGAGACAAACCTTTTGAAGACATATTGTTGGGAAATATTTACTACCAATGGTATATAGATATGCTGGTCCCAATCGGGCAAGATATAACCCTAATACCTTTACCGGGCCTCGACGGGTGGCCGGTTTCTTCCGACGTGCCGCACGTGTGAAGCGACACGCGACCCAAGGGCAGGAGACTACACATCAGTACGAACCGCAGAGCGATCCCTGATGCGTTCAACTTACAAATCCTAACGCACTATTGGCAACCAGATGTTGAAGGCCAAACAGGCATTTGGGTCCCCCCCGAATGGAGAAGCCTCACCCAGAAAAAAATGTCCTCATGGATCCAGACTGCAATCTCCAGAGCACCAGGGAAAATCGAATTAGGAGGTGTATCATATTCCTGGATCGGTAAAACGCTAGCACCCGTTACACAAAACCCTTTCGGAATCCAATACGAAGCGATTCGGGAAAAGGAAACAAACCCGCCGGATCTTCAGGGGAGCACACCCCAGTCTTCGAATCTCTCGAACCCTTTACTCGAAGAATCTTCTGAAAATATTTTACTTCCAGTCACCCAAATTGCACATTGCACAACAATCACGTCAAATACTCCTCCGTCTTATTACTCAGTCCCACCCCCTTCCGTTTCCAAAGCCTGGAAAACCGAAAACCTTAGCAGTATTGATACTCAACATACGATATCTCCTGGCAACTGTACGACAGATCCCAGAAACATTTTAACACCCATAGAAACAATGGATACAGAAGAAGACTTCAACAGCATCCTACTCGCAAGTATGATTCCTGGCCCTGTCACTAGAAGCAGGACCAAGATACCCACATCTTTTAATTTGGAAAGATCAGTCACTAGTCCCACCACTGTGTCTCCAATACCTCCCCTTCCTATTCCCAAAGCCCCCCGTAGTACCGAACAGATTACGATCCAAAACTTGGTGGATTACTTGTTGGAAAGCGACTCTACATTACGCCACCAGCCACAAGCCCCCACCGACGATATTCACTCTCTTATCAATAAGACGTGTGACTATTCAAAAACGCCATAATGGGACACTGGTAACACTTTCGTTACACAAATGGTAAGTATGAAAAAAAAAAAAATGTATAAGCAAAGGAATGATGCAAGGAAAACTTCTCCCAACACCAAATACTCACGTAAGTAAATCTATTTTGAGCTAAAACTATATAACTATACCCTTACATATATATGTTGATTCATAATACACAGAATTATTTTATTAATGCCTTTCCGCACTCTAAAAAAAAAAAGGTGTTGAATTTTTTCTCAGAATAAGAATAAAAAGAAAAAAGAAGAAAAAAAATATATATATATAAATATACCTATATACTTAAAATAAAACAAAATAAAAAAAAAGAGGCAAAGAAAAAAAAGAGGCAAAGAAGAAAAAGATATATACAATAATAATAATAATCGTTAACCACACTATGATATCGCATATTAGTAACGCACATTATGTTTCACAGACACGAGAGTTTACAAGTCAATCATTCCGAGGGCCACCGTACTGCCCTGGATATCCCAACCAAACATTTACATCTCCTCAGAGTAAAAGGAAGCATTCGTTTTATACTAGATGATCGTTGAATCCTTATACCAAATCTTATGGAGCCAACCATCATGAAGGCGAGACAATACGAGAATCCACACGAACGTCCAGCATTATATGGACAAAAATTTTAAGAACTTCACGAACACCAATAACTCTAAAGAAACTTCACGAACGCCAAGAACTTCAAAACGCTTAGAACATCAAGAACTTCAAAAGGGTTAAGAACTTCAAGAACTCCAAGAATTTCACGAACTTCAGAAACCAACGTCCACGAGCTATTGAATTAACACCAAGTCTGTATGAGAAAATTCATACCTACATATTCTTACACACGTCAGTTGCTATTATTCAAATCAAGTTAACCACTCCGATGTGTGGTATAAGAAAAGGAGAAAAAGGATATTTTAACCGTGTCATTAGACATAAATAATATTTGAGTTACAAAAAGAGAGAAAGAGCAAATACTCCAACGAAGCAAATATTTGGATAAAGATTACGAATTATAAGAAGAAGTAGAATTAAGAACACATACACTGTAACCAGGAAGTCACGTTCAATATTCACCGTTATTTAATCATAATTAACATTTAAGAAAAGAATTCACCGAGCTTATTGTACGGTTGCAAGAAAAAAAAGGGGTTAAACATTTCAAAGAAAAGAAAATATAACAGTAAAACCAAGAAGCGAATAAACAAAGTAAACAAGTGAAGAAAATATTAGAAAAGGAAAAGAGAGAAATACAAATGCCCATAAATAAAGGGACGCATCTATAAGTACAATAACATAACACCTATTGTCAGAAAATATGAAGCAACGAAATAATTGAGTTAAAAATTAGGAACATATAATATTCCTACTAAGCATAGTACGGAAAAAATCCGAAGAAATATAATCGCACATATACACTTAACGTAGAACAATATTTAACCAAAGCAAGAATAGCAATATGGCCAAACCGTTACCAATCAAATATCCTTTCTTTATTAAAAGTAACGTTTTGTTTGTGTTTAACGAATTCGTCATGGTACGAACCAAAAGCTAGTACCACATACAGATTCCAAGATCCTGCAAGAGACAAGTCGTTAAAAGAAAAAGAATAGTACGACAAGCATTATTGGAAAATTGTTAGCTTCACCCTCGGATTCGATTATTAGGCTTCTCCTAATAATCGTTTTAAGGGGGGAGGTGTTTTTTTCGTGTCCTGACGTAACGTCGCATTTATCTTTTTTATTTCGATTACGTTAAAGTTCTTCTGTTTTAGTTTCGCTACAGTAAAAGTAACCTCTCACATTTTTCTTTTATTCTCGAACTTCTTAAGAGGAGAGGAGAGCGATTTTAGCGACGGAGATCGGAACAGGGTGAAGATGCGGCCCTACCGACTGTCTCCCGGGAAGAATTAATCTTGTAAAGATGGAATTTTTTGGCGCTCCCGGTCAAAAGGCAAACTTTCAAACCATGGGATCTACTGCGTAGACCCGGTTATCGACTGCCATTTATGGATCTATGATTCAGCGCGGCCTTACCCTCAATCCTAGACCAGGGGTTCGGTTAGTCGCCGTCGGGGCGTTGTTGGTCATAAGGGAGCGGTTGGAGGGAACGCTATCACGTGACCAAGCGACCGCACCCTTTCTTCTCGCTCTTGCCTGAAATCTTCTCTCTCTCTCTCTCTCTCTTTACAAACATGATGAAATCACGAACAATTATTAAGCGAAACAATTAACAAAAGCAGAGGAACTGTTGATTTAAACGAAAGAGTTATGACTATTAAAATGTTCACACGAATACTGTAGATAAAATATCAGCAGCAAAAAGAACAATTATGCTTCCATATGGAAACTACCCATGGCTATCACTCGAAAACGAGTACAACCCACATCGAATTAATGAGCTTACCAAGTATAGTCGGGTAATAGAAGAAAGATCAGTACATCAGGATCAATTCCCCTTTTCTCTTGGGATTACATTAATATGTCTCTCGTTAAATATTAGAATTTATAGTAAAAATACCATCATAAATATATAAAACATGTTACGTCTAAATATTAACATGTCTCTCGTAAAATATTGGAATTTATAGTACAAATACCATCATAATTATATAGAACATGTTATGCCTATATAGAAAGGATAAAGGAAATATTAGGATTTATTTATGGTAAAATAGCGAAAAATAGACAGAAAAACGAGAAAGAGATGAGACTAAAATTGAGTTGCAATGAAGCTTTTGCTGCAGGAAAGCGAGGCTGGCCGACTCTCCGCGCAACGAAAACGCCTTGCGCGAGGTCTGAACAGCGATCTAGCTGACTTGCGTACGAACGAAATGTACGAGTAACCAAGCTAGGCGAGTAATTTTCCGCGAGGTTAGACTCAAAAACGGGCTTGCGTCTTCGGTATTTTCTCGTCGGGTATGGTAAAGGGAGAATTTATTCTCCTTGACCAGAGCACGGAAAAGATACGCCGAAACGTGAAATCTATGTTAAATTCGTGGGTTCGTAAGATAGGCCGCGATTTTGACGTAACAATATATATATATATATATATATATATATATATATATATATTAATTCATCAATATATATAATATATAATAAAATTATTTTATAAATCCAGGGTTACTCGTATGGCAACAGCCAAACGTATGGGTTGCCTATTGCGAGGGGGACGGAATACCGGATAGCCCTGAGTCACCCCCGCCTCATGGAAGGGGTAGTTTTATCTCTAATAATGAGGACGTGGCTCGCTTGGTGGCTGTACCGTATTTCAATGCCGATGGAAATGTCGGTGGAGAATCTGACCCCTACGACGACGATGAAGATCTGATAGCCGTGCATTTATACGAGGCCTGTGCTGGACCATCTGAAGAGTAATGTAATTGCTCAAATTACAGCTCGTACGCCTCTGGTTGTATCGCTACCATCGCTGGTCACGGTATACTCGACATCGTCATCGTCAGCGTCATCGTCATCGTCATCGTCATCGTTATCGTTATCGTCATCGTGTTCTTCATCCGCGGAGGACTCCTCAAGAGCGGGATCCCCTGTGGAGCTCGATGCGTCTCACCGTGACTTCTACCAGGTATGTGGTAGTGGTATTCGCAGGACCGCTGAGAGCAGTAGGTTGTCTAACACTGTAGCAGACGGTAATAATCGTAGTCGTGACGTTAACAGTATTTAAAGCGTTAACAGGGATAATGACATAATCGGTGAATCTCACGTACAATTAGACAATGTTAACATAACTTTACCACCGGGAAATCGTTTTGCACTCTTTAACGCGGGAAGAAAACGATATTTAAAGCGTTTCGGTGTTTTAGCGCGGCAAGTTGATCTCACCTTAGTGACACCTCCTATATCTACAAATCCTATCACATGGATCCGAAATGCAGTGAGCGATATTTATCATCATTTTATTAAGGATCGTGATGATATGGATTTGATAGGTGTATGATTCGTCACGGATAAGATGGCTGATGGTGCAGCGGGTTTATTACTCAGGTCGATATCACGGTTCACCGACGACCGGCTACGGGGTTTGATGTGTGCCGTGAATCAATGCTCAATAGTGCTCACAGCATCTGACACGCTACGATTCACGGTCACATACGTAAAAGTGCCGTGTGGTCTAGGGGTACGTGTATCTATGCTGAAGAGCAAATCGGTTTCGATTGTTCGAAACGAAGACAATTTGTATTTTCCACGGTCGATCGTTGTAGCCTTAGCAAACAATAAACACAAACGTGACCATAGTGCAGCGTCGACAAAAGCCCGAAACTTTATAAGGCATAGGGCATCGCCAAACCAGCGCAAGAAAGCACGTGCTCTTGTCGAAAAGGCTCGAGTCCAAATCCCTGCAGAAGGCTACGGTATTTCGGAAATACAAAATTTCCAACGATACCTCGCACCTCCGATGGTTGCAATCGTAGTTTACGATTGGGAGTCCCTCGGTAGCGGTGAGCCCCCAATTTTCAATGGATATTCGTCTTTGGAAACAAGCGCTTCGTCTGAGATTGTTAATATAGCGTATAGTGCTATTTTAAAGCACTATTCGCCTATTACCAATCTAATGGGTGCAGTGGGTGGTAAAAATTATTGTATACCCTGCAATAAGTCTTACCGACGTGACTCAGAGCATCAGTGCACAAGCAAGTGTCCCCGGTGCTTTTGTGTACCGCCATGCGGTACGGAGGTTGCCCCAACCGTCGACAAAGAGCTCGTATCTGGCTTCATAGCGGGGCCTGCGCAAGCAGTAATGTCTACGGGGCCGGTAAGCAATGAGCGGTCGTGCGACGATTGTAGTCGCTCGTTCTTCGGTGCCGTGTGTTTCGCCAACCATCTAAAACCTCTGGAAAGACGCACCAGAGTCACAGGGGGTGCACGAAAGTATATTTGTGAGTTATACCGTATTTGTAAAACTTGTAAAAAAAACTCATTCACAGAAATCACAATGTACGCAAATGCGGTGTGAGTTTTTGCCGGTTATGTCGTCGGTCTTATGAGGCTCAACGAGCGCTGCTATATGCAAATAGTCAAAGCGCAAAGAAGAACGTCAACCCACCGCCGTTGAAAAACACCCTGAAACACTTTTTATATTTTATGGTTTTGAAACGCGCCAATATAAGGTATATCCAAGTACAGGGGGCGATGCCCACGAGCACATCGGGACTCATTGTATCGCACAACAGTTGTGCGAAATTTGTTTATCTACGGGAGAACAGCAACCGCTAGGCATTTGTGAGTGGTGCGGTGTGCGCGAGTTTATTTTTAACCAAAATCCCGTTGCCGAGTTTGTACATCTGGCGGTACGACTTTCTACGAAATTTCGTAATATAGTGTGCATTGCACGCAGTGCCAAGGCATTCGATGCTCAATTTATATTACGGAATATCGTAGAACGTTACATGAGTATGCTTAGCTTAAGTATATTTCTAGCGGGTAATTCAATTATATCGATGAAGGTGGGCCGCAATAGTTTTATCTGTAGATAATGTATGTCCGTTTACTGAAGTCGTAACAATAGCATCGGCTTGCTCACTCGTGTACCGTTGTAATTTTCTATGACCACAAACGATTGGCCTCATCCCTGCACAGGGATATATGCGGGTGGGAAATCATTCGCAGCAGACCGTTGACTGGCTCCTGTGGGTTGAGCACGAGCACGGGCGTGAACTCATTCACGCAGCCAGAGACCATGAGTATAAATTACCCGAAGGACCGCTCGTCGACGGCTACCTGGAGCTGAATAATCGTCGTAATGTATATCAATACCACGGTTGTTATTGGTATGGGTGCTGTGAGTGCTTTCGTAACGATCATGCAAGAAATTCTCTTGCGGAAACGAGAGTTTAGACTCGCGATAGGCGCGGACTGTGGCAACGAGTTTAAAAATTCGTTCACATGGTTACAAACTCGTGGAAATGTGGGAGTATAATTTTGATACAATCCGTAAAGACAAACCGCAAGTCATCGAATTTTTAAATAATCATCCGCGACGTGTCACAGAGTATCCGTATATATGTAAGACAATATCCGTATATATGTAAGACAATATCCGTATATATGTAAGACAATATCCGTATATATGTAAGACAATATCCGTATATATGTAAGACAATATCCGTATATATGTAAGACAATATCCGTATATATGTAAGACAATATCCGTATATATGTAAGACAATATCCGTATATATGTAAGACAATATCCGTATATATGTAAGACAATATCCGTATATATGTAAGACAATATCCGTATATATGTAAGACAATATCCGTATATATGTAAGACAATATCCGTATATATGTAAGACAATATCCGTATATATGTAAGACAATATCCGTATATATGTAAGACAATATCCGTATATATGTAAGACAGGCCGCTACCCGGTGGGGCACCCTAAAATATACCTCGGTGCCGAGAGCGAGGCTTTGTTAGGGGGTTTATATAATGCTCTAGGCGTCACTGATAATGGTTTGATCGAGTGTACTATATTGGCTCTGCGGCGACTCTTTCACCTGGTTCTACCAGTTGTAAAGTATGTAATACATTTTTAAAGATTAAACAGGAGGCTAGCGGTTGGCCCCAGCACTGTACCGACGAGGTGTCTCGCGAACAGTATATTGACGACTACGAACGCGCTGAGGGTATCCGGTTGAACGCTGCTAACATACAGAAAAATTCAGGTCTACGGTCGGTCGCTAAACTTTGTTTAAATTCATTCTGGGACAAGTTCGGTCAGCGTGATAACTTAACGCGTACGGAAATTCTGAAAAATCGCGAGAAGCTATTGTTGCATTCATACGACAATGATAAAGAAACTATACGTCTGCTACCGGTAAACGATGATCTGCTATATTTGAATTGGGTATCGCGTAATGAGTGTTATGCCGGTACCGCGTAATTGGATTATTCGGTATTCGGTATAATATTAAAAAGTTATTATTTTTTGGCATTGTTTGCCGATTAGGAGATGGATCACGAGTAATTGGTGAAAACGCGAATTTATATAAATGGAAATATTTATTACAGGCAACGTTAACTTTCCGTTGTCTATTTAAAAGTCAATAAAAAGGATGTACAATAATTCTGTTGTTTCGAGTAATTGACGAGAAACCAACCCGTTCTCTTTGAGTCTACTTCAAAAACTGATTTTCGTAAAGCAGTTGCTAACTGTGTTCGCGAAAATCCCCTTAGTTCGCAATTTTTGCGTTTGCCTATCATCGATCGCCAAGCGAGTCGCCTCATGCTGCGTCGGCGTTCTGGGTGTCGATCGTACGATCGGGCATTGGACTTCGTTTTCTGTCTTGAACGAATTCCAATGTTTTGGCTATGGAATATTGCCGAAAATACAAAGTGGAATATTCCGCGGCACAACATGAGGTTGTCGTTCCTAGTCCACTAACTAGCATAGTAATCGCAGTGTTTACGACGGCTTTAGCACGTTCAAAACTATACAGCTACCTCGAGCGTTTAGATAGACGGGTTTTATATTACGACACCGATTCGGTTATTTCCGTGAGTAAGGGTGATGATTGGCAGCCTTCGGTAGGCGACCTGCTTGGTGACATGACCAACGAATTGCTACCGTTGGGGTTTAACGCTTATATAAATTCGTACGTCTCTGGGGGTCCGAAATTCTATGGTTATACGGTCACCACTGCCGAGGATCCTAAAACAATCGTAGATACCGTATGCAAAGTGAATGGTTTGAGTTTAAATTATGCAAATTCCAAAGTAATTAATTTCGCATCAAATACTTATCTTATAACATCAGAATTACCAACCGCTTGTAACGGTAATTTTTTTATCGTTAACAATAATTTTATTTATCGTGGGAATTTGGGCTCGAACACAGGACTAATTAATGTTAGACTTCGAGGTGAGTGAGAGTAGGATTTATTAACAAAAGAAATAATTTCATAACGAGGTATTTTACAATTTCCGGCCTCTAATATCTAGAGTGGTACATCTAAATTTGGTAATTCCGGCGATTATTTTAACATCATTTCGTCTTATGCGTGTTTAAATTCTCGGTATTCTCGGGCTCGAATCTCTATTACGTGTCAATGCGTTGGTATTGACCGAGTAACTTCAAACACGCACACACACACACCCACTCGCATCACACTCACTCCTTGACAGAATGTATCAACTCTGTTTACAATGCTTTCTCTGTCACTCCTGTTTCACTTTCTCTCTTTCTCTCTTCCACTCACATAATCGGGCAATTTCTGTTTATACTGCCGGTTTAAAATCCACACTATTTCATTTTATTTCCTTAAATACTACTCGCTTAATCCGATGCACTTAATTTCCTATACCTAGATTTATCCACTTAATCCTATTCTTTTTACACCTGTTGATCTATTACACTTTAAATCGATCGCCTGGTTATTATTTTCTTATTTCTTTAAATATCTCTCCTGTCTGACTCTTCTTCTTCAAACCTCATTATCACTGTTGAATTTAATTCCTTAATTCCAAAACCACGGACTTTCTCAGATGTGATTTCTACTCGATCCTTGAACTTTTCAATTCTAATAATAATCACTACGTACTTTACTGCAGCGACTTGTACCAAAATATATTTGTTCGGGAAAACTTCTACTAAGAGGCCGCTTCCCTGAGATGCAGGCTCTTTTATAGACTCTCCCCCCAACCTGGTCCCCTCTACGTCATTAGTAGCTTCAATTTGCAAATCCGCCAAGCCTCATGATTTTTCGAGCTACCGTTGTCGTACCCCCCCCCCCCCCCCGTTTCTCCCTCGTCGCCGAGCAAGGCCAGCCGGTCGCTGACCTGCTGTTTTCGTCGACGAGCGAATTCCAGAGGCGTGACGTCATTAATTTTTATGCTAGGTCCGGGTTCGGTGGCCTAGCGCCTGCGGTACTCGTTGCTTTCGAATATAATTCCGGCTTGTGACGTAGTCACGACTTTAGAGGTAGAGATGAATAGAAATCATAATTACACGACAGAAATGAAAAAGAAAAATATTATTATCAGACACAAATGTTACGAAGTCACCGATAATAAAGATAAAAGATTAAATAAAAAGAGAAACATATTACTCAAAAATCAATTTATTCACGGAAAATTATTCATGGCAGATAGAATAAAAGACAGTAAATTCTCGGAAGCAAGATAGAAGAACTATGATGAGACACAGCAAAAACGTGTCAGATCCTGAAGGTTCCCTCACTGCCGAAAAACAGCGGGTCAGCAACCGGCTGGCCTCGCTCGAGCGGTGAGGGGAATGGCAGGGCGCGGTGGCGGGGCAACCTGAAACAAAAGAAATTACATAAGATATTAGGATAGGAGAGTTCAAACAAGAAAGTGGGAAAGGAGAGAAATGTATATAAGCCAGCTTCAAACAGAGTGACTCTCTTATTCGTTTCAATAGTCGACAAAGTCAGAACTCGCTTGTGCACAGCAGTAGAAATTTTTGCTAAATCCGGAAGTTTCATATTAAATCTAAGAATTCTAACAGAAAAGGGTGTGAGTTAGCCCTACAAATTTATTAGAACATTGATAAATAAAAATACAGTGCAAGTTAGTGGAGGAACAAATAAAAAGATTAATAGCAAACAGCATCGGACCGTGTAAAAACAGAAAATATTCTAAAAAATGAATTCAGAAGAGAAAGTTGGTGGCATTGAAATAGATGAGTAGGGTTTAGTTAGGAGACTTAAGAAAATAGCATAAGGTAGTTTTAAATCACATAATTAGAAATAAGTAGGATTAGTTTATAAGGAGAAAGAGTAGGAAAATTAATTATTAAGTGGAATTAGGAGGTAAATACCAAACCAGACTTAGGAAAAGTTAATTGAGAATTTTAGGTCGAATAGAATAATAATTAGGGAAGAAACAATTTTATTAGCCTTGTCAAGCGCGTCGGATGAGAACAAAACCACTCAACAAGACATAAAGAATAAGAAAAAGATCAAATAAAAGACCAACTCACCAAGATAGAAGAATAACTGGAACGTCCAGATCCAACACCGACGATTGCTGGAGAAATCCATCAAATAAATGATCAATAATTAAGAAACACTGGAAAATAGTGATACTGTAACTGTCATCTTTCAACATATAAAGAACATCACTCGCGAACCAAGAGCACTATTACCATGGGAAAACACGCTGGAAATTCATGGGAACGGCACAAACATAACAAACAAAGATTAATCCAAATTATTTGGATTAATTAACAAGACAACGCGGACACGGACACAGACCCGGCGTCTGTATCAGCTGACCGACGCACCAGCAACAGCTCATCGAGCCAAGCAGACCGCGCATCAGCAGCCAGGCGAGCAAAAGATCAAGACGGCTGAGCTCGATTCTGCCTAGTTGGGACATCCACCGCTGAGCGCAGAAGCCAAAATCCGATATCATCACGGATAAAGAAGAGCGCGGAACCTTTAGAGCGATTATACTTCACAAATAAATTGTACGGCTCACGGCGCCAAAAAGCCTAACACCGCAGAATTCTCTATTAATTATTGAATAAAACCTACTTATACCTCCTAAAGAAGTCTATAATTAATTATCTTAGTGTTCGAGCCCGAATTCTTCCCCTCAGAAGTCTAAAAAATTAATGTTAATGTGAAAATACCGTTACAGGCTCTTACTGCCGTTCGGAATAATAAAATTACGCTAGCGCATGTAACTACTACTGTGTTCAAAAAGTAAGGTGAATTTTGTTTTAAAACTAAAAATTTTTATTTATTCTTCCAAATCGATTTCGTCCCCGTCAAAATAATCCCCCCTAGCTGCAATACACTTATGCCAACGTTTTTTCCAATCTTTGAAGCATGCTAAAAAGTCGTCCTCAGGTATAGCCTTCAATGCACGTAGCGATTCACGTTTGATCTTTTCAATCGACTCAAAACGATTTCCCCGGAGTGGTCTCTTGAGCTTTGGGAACAGCCAGAAGTCACACGATGCTAAATCAGGCGAATACGGTGGTTGTGGAGCGACATGAGTAGAGTTTTTGGCGAAAAACTCACGAAGAACCAGTGCTGTGTGCGACGGTGCATTATCGTGGTGCAAAATCCAAGTGTTGTCTTTCCATAATTCTGGCCTTTTCTTGCGAATAGCTTCACGCAAACGACGCATAACACTTAAATAATATTTCTTATTGACAGTTTGGCAGACAATGGGAAGGAATTCGTAATGCACCACACCACGATAATCGAAGAACACTGTCAACATGACCTTGATTTTTGAGCGACTTTGGCATGGATTTTTCGGTCTCGGTTCACCTTTGGCACGATATTTGCTCGATTGATCGTTTGTTTTCGGATCATAGGCATAAATCCAAGTCTCATCGCCCGTAATAATTTGGTTGTATACGTCCTGATAGTCAGAAATCATTCATTCACATGCTTGAACGCGACGCTCTTTTTCGAAAAAATTGAGAAATTTTGGCACCAAACGCGATTTGTCTCTTCTGAGGCACAAATGATTCTTCAAAATTGCTTGCACTGATCCAATTGATATTGCAAGCATGTCGGCAAGGTTTCGAATTGTTAATCGACGATTTTCGAGCACCAATTTCTTGATTTTCTTGATGTGTTGCTCATCAATTGACGTCGATGGTCGTCCAGAGCGTTCCAAATCATCAACACGTTCTCTCCCTTCTTTGAAGTCTTTGTACCACTTGTAAACATTTTTCTGTGATATAGTCTCGTCACCGAAGGCCTTTTGTAACATTCGATACGTTTCAGCGGCGGAAATTTCATTCCGCAAGCAAAATTTAATAGCACTTCTTTGCTCAACAAAATTCGACATCGTAAAAATCGCCAAATTCACTTTTCTTTGTTCACAAAACCAAGCGTAAACTAAAAACTAATGATGATATTGACATGTAATTTGTCACAGATGTCACTAACAGTCCTATCAACTTGAAAAAAAAATTCATTCGTCCGATTCGGTTAACGCGGGAAGTTTAAATTAAAAATTCACCTTACTTTTTGAACACAGTAGTATGTTACACGCTAATAAAGCTTCACTACAATTACAATTTTCGTCAATAAATAGAACAGCCCTTCACAATGTTCTCACCCGGACGATGTATAAAACTTGTCAGGTCGTATGTCGTAAACGTCGTCATCTTAGCCATAAGTTAACTTTACCTTCTGGCTATAAAAATTAAAGGAGACGTGGTGAATTGAGACTGACGTAGAAACATTCTTTTATAAAAACAATTCGAAAACTTTTTCTATTGTACATATTTTTCTATAGTATATAATCATATATATAAATTGTAAATATCAATGTAAACATTAAGGTGTAGTGCGTGCGCGCGCCTGCCTGTGTGTGTGTGTGTAAAGTATACTTCTTTTTTAATATATGTATATTTTTTTGGAAAAATGTGTTTTTACTGGCGAAAATAAACGAAATTACATAAATATGTGTATATATAATTATCAGTAATTAGTAATTACAAGTGTTTATACGTATGTATCTAAATATTAGGTGCGTAACTAAGTTCCCGCTCTTTTTCAAGAGATGGCTCCAGTTGTAAGTGCTGGTCGATTGGGACATAACCAAAACGTCATGGACCAACCTTAGACATATTGTAAACAAACCGCTTTGATACATTAGCGATTTCGTTTTTGCGTCATATACTTTTGGTTGTGTGAAAATGTCTGATTTTGTGCCAATAAACGTAATTTGCGGGAAGTGTTGCTTTTCTTCTTTCATTCGAAGAAAACGGCGGCTGAAGCGCATCGAGAACTCCAAAAAGTTTACGGAGATGCTGCTCTAAGTGAAACAACATGCCGTGATTGGTTCCGTCGCTTCAAAGACGATGATTTTGATGTTGACGACCGTTCGCGTGTAGGAAGGCCAAAAACCTTCGAAGACGCTGAATTGGAGGCATTGCTCGATGAGGATCCGTGCCAAATGCAAAAAGAGCTTGCTTCAGCGTTAGGAGTTACCCGCCAAGCCATTTCCAAGCGATTGCATGCGTTGGGAATGATTCAAAAACAAGGAACTTGGGTTCCTTATGATTTGAAGCCAAGAGACGTTGAGCGTCGTTTTTTCGCCTGTGAACAACTGCTCCAGCGGCAAAAAAGAAGGGTTTTCTTCATCGCATCGTTACGGGTGATGAAAAATGGATTCATTACAGCAACCCAAAGAGAACAAAATCATGGGGACCGCCCGGTCATGCTTCTACGTCGTCGGCTCGGCCGAATATTCACGCTGCGAAGATTTTGCTGTGTATTTGGTTGACCAGGGCGGTGTTATTTATTATGAGCTGTTGGAACCGAATGAAACCATCACTGGGGAACGGTATCGAACTCAATTGATGCGATTGAGCCGAGCACTGCGCGAAGAGCGGCCACAATACGAGCAGAGGCACGAAAAAGTGATTCTACAGCATGACAACGCTCGGCCTCACGTTGCCAAACTCGTTAAAACCTACTTAGAAACGCTCAAATGGGAAGTCCTACCCCACCCGCCATATTCCCCAAATATTGCGCCGTCCGATTATTACTTGTTCCGTTCGATGGCACATGGTCTGGCTAATCAGCAGTTCAGCTCATATGAAGACATCGCAAAATGGCTTGATTCGTGGATAGCCTCAAAAGACGAACACTTCTATCGTGACGGTATTCGAGCTCTGCCAGAAAAATGGGAAAAAGTTGTCGCTAGCGATGGGCAATATTTTGAATGATTCATTTGTAAGCATTGTTTCACAATAAAGTTGCATTTTCATAAAAAAAAAAAAAAAAAACAGCGGGAACTTAGTTGCGCACCTAATATATTTTAATAAAAATGTAATGTTAAAAATGAAGCAAATGCTGGTGGTATAAATATGTGTATATGTTTATCGATTTTTAATAAAATCTAAAATTCATACGTAATTAAGGAAATGCTGTTGGTGTTAATATGTGTATACGTTTATAGATTTTTAAATACAAATAAAAATTCGTGTGTCTTTACTGTCTTGTTGGTGTTGTTGTTAATGATGTTGTTGTTTTACATTCACTATCCCAACAACGTTCATAGCGGTAATTAGCTAACAACACATGCATGTTGCGAGTGCGTGCCTGCACATGAGCTAGCGAGTGCGTGCCTGTTTAAGCTGAACCCCATTCGCGCACACGTCTTATAAGCTAATAATGACGTGTGGAGTAACATCAACGCCGCCGCCGCCGTCCAGGAGGGTAATTATTGGGTACTTGGTGTATACGACTTTGTATCTTGTTGCCTCACGATTTTCTTCGTTACCAATGCCATTATCATCAATAGCATCGTGGATTTGTTACGCTTCATAAATGAAAAATAATAATAATAATGGATGCACGCTGAAAGCATCTGTGGACGTCGCTAGTTTGTGGCCCCACAGGATGTGAGAAAACAGTTTCTGTGAGAAGTTTTCTAAAGTTTCTCACTTCTATGAGCAACGTTGAATTTTATCGAATTATATTTTATTAAGGAGATACTCTCGATCCTGATACCGCTTCTCTAAATACCATATGTTAACAACCGTCGTCATCGTCGTTGTTAACTAAGACCATGAGTAAAAAAAATGCAAAATATAAAAAATTGAATTTAACGAGGGCCTACCGCAACAGGAAGATTATTCCTGCGATAATAACTAGAAAGAATTGGTTCTTACCGATGATATAACGCGCGAATCCTCAAATAACACAATTGTCGACCTTTTCACAAAAGGTAGCCATCTTTAAAATATTAGTTTGATTTTTATCACACAAAATATTTTCCATCAGTGTCATGGACAACGCGGTATATCATTAAACGCCAATTATATGGCGATATTTAAAAACCCACGTGATCGAGCACAAAATAGACATCTAGCGAGGCAAGTATAGCCCGAAAATGGCGGATTTTTAACTGACAATGAATCATATCACGATACTACCACGCAGCCACACGGATATCTACTCTTGGATCTTAAACAATCGACACCTGATTATTGTCGCTGTCGCACAATGATATTTCCCGATGATCCACGAATAGTAGTGTACATGCCGAAAAACTCTCGTCAACGGATTTAATTGGGAGCACAAGTAGATACCACATCAGTCAGTAATGGGGATGAGTCGTGTACGCATCACGCAAAGAGTTGGTTTTGAACGAACTCATCTATTGTGAAACTGCGATAAGGAGGGACAGCAGCAGCAAGAAGAAAAATAAGAAAAATAATACACATTGCATTCCATTCGATAGCTTGTCTTAGGATGTGTGACAAAACAGAGTGGTGGTGGGTGTAGTAGAGTCGGTCGTAAGCAACGGCAATATAATTGGAGAGCGAAGAAGCGTTTAATAATTCAAAAAGGGAATGGCGTTTTTTTTATCACTTTTACTGGCTCCGTTATCACAACTTTATTTAGTAAATTGCTTAGCGGTAGTTCCGATTGAGAAAACAGTCCTGTGTTATGGATAAAATTATTAATCATTTGCATCCACGTAATGGAACATGCGAAAAATATGTTTTTAGTACCAATGTCCGAGGTAAACGATGGAAATAGCGATGCCGACAGTCGTTACAACGAAATACCTATGGTTGGTTCTGGGAATAATCATGCACCAGCAGCTAACGAGAAAGCTGTGCAGACCAAGAGTGATCCTGTTTGAAGACTAGACACTAAGCTATACAAAATTTTTTATTCAAACAAATATGATAAAGACGACGCTAGTAAAAGGAAAGAGTATTTACAAGTGTAGCAGCGTTATCTATATCTTGTTGGTACGAAAAATTAATCGTTTTCACCAGCGCTTCCATCACTGCCTGAATCATCGTCTAAGGTAGATAATGCAGAAGCCACGAGCGATGCTGACATCATTAATAGCGTTCCAAATATGTAAAGGGTGGTTAAATTTTAAGGGCCGATGTTGAATGTGAACCACACCTAAACGTCAAGTTTTTTTCTGCATTTCATTTGACATTTCTCAATTTCAGACTAACTCAATTTGAACCATGGAAAGATACACAGTCGAGCAACGCATTAAAGTTATTCAGGCTTATTATGAAAATGGGCGTTCAAATCAAAATGCATATCGTGCACTTCGTGATTTTTTCGGTCAATTTAATCGTCCAAATGTGCGTACAATCGGAAAAATCGTGCAAAAATTTGAGCAAACCGGGTCTGTAGGAGATATTAAAACACCAGTGCATGCTCGTACAGCTCGTACTGCAGAAAATATTGCTGCTGTTCGCGATAGTGTGGCTGAAGAGCCGTCCACCTCAACTCGTCGTCGTGCCCAACAATTGCACCTCTCACGCTCGTCGTTGATGAACATTATGCATAAAGACTTGCATTTACACGCTTATAAGGTGCAATTGACTCAAGAACTAAAGCCTCTTGACCATTCCAAACGTCGTCAATGGTCAGAATGGTGGCAAGAAATGGCAACAGTGGATGATCAATTTTCGAAGAAAATCATCTTCAGTGATGAGGCACATTTTCACCTCAGTGGATTCGTCAATAAGCAGAATTGCCGCATTTGGGCGAATCATAATCCAAGAGTGATTGTCGAAAAACCAATGCACCCACAAAGAGTGACTGTTTGGTGCGGTTTATAGGCTGGCGGCATCATCGGGCCGTATTTTTTCCAAAATGAGGCCGGTCAGGCAGTTACTGTGAATTGTGTTCGCTATCGTGAGATGATAACGAACTTTTTATGGCCCGAATTGGAAGATATGGATGTGGGCGATATGTGGTTTCAACAGGACGGTGCCACTTGCCACACAGCTAACGAAACAATGGCTCTTTTGCGCGACAAATTCAATGGCCGTGTTATCTCACGTGGTGGCGATGTCAATTGGCCGCCAAGATCATGTGATTTGACACCGTTGGACTTCTTTCTTTGGCGTTATTTGAAAGAAAAGGTGTACGTCGATAAGCCAGCAACAATTCAAGAGCTAAAGGATGAGATAATTCGGCACATTAACGGCATAGAACCTCAATAATGCCTAAGCTTTATCGAAAATTTGGATCATCGGATGGAGGTGTGCCGCAGAGGTCGCGGTGGCCATTTGGCCGATATTTTGTTCCATACATAATTGAACCATACCATATTATCATAATAAAAAGAATTGACAATAATTTCCTAAATAATTTGTGTTTTATTCAAAATCAACATCGGCCCTTAAAATTTAACCACCCTTTATAAACGCCGAGGGACTGCGCTATTACAGTTTCTACGCAAACCCACGAGTGATGAATCAAAAAGCATAAGATGGGACAAGAAGGTTGTGTGACAATAGACAGTATTCTCGTTCGAAATTCTAATATTGTCGACCTTATAAACGATGCAGTACGAGCTAGAAAAAACTTTAAAGCAACAGGCAGACGTGAGTTCATCGTTAGTCTACGGACAAAGAGCGTTCCAGGTGAATTCATAGGAAACAGTGCATTGCGGGATTTAGGTATATTTAGCGGTACTAAACGGCCAAGAAAAGATAATCAGATATTACAGCATAACGACACGCATTTTATGGATGTGGATGCGATCGGTGATAATTCTAACGACGACTACGACGACAGCGACGAAATACACCCTGGGAATACTTCTTCAAAACATCGGAAAACTAAAGCAATAAAAGTGTTTGAAAAGTGGATAAAGATTTAGAACAAGTTGTACAACGAGAGAGAGGTGAAAGATGACTTTCGAAAAAGTGTACCATGTCCTCTCGCATCCAGCTGGATACGCCGGTGCGCGACGTTTGTTCAGTAGCAAAAATAAAGCAGACACCGTGTACGACTGGCTGACTCAGCAGGATAGTTATACCATCCATAGACCTGTGCGGCGTGTCTTTCCACGACTGTATTATAATGTTACAAATATTTACGTCGTCTGGGAGGCCGATCTCATAGATCTCGTAGATCTCATAGAACTCGGTAAGGAATTCTTTGGTAGTGAACTCAAAAAATTTCTCAAAGATGAAAACATTCAATTTTGCATTGCTCGTAATCCTGATGTAAAAGCCTTGATTGTCTAGCATTTTAATCGCATTCTCAAGGAGCGGATGTGGCATAAAAGTACAGCCGGCTGCCGCACAGTAGACGCAGAGCCCGAAATCGTGGCAGAAAAGTCAGAAAAAAATTTTTACAATCGGGATATTTGAGCAGGCAGTCAGGTAGAGGACTAATGGCTGCGTTAAATTGTAAAAGGGGAACCTTTTTCACCGTATACCTTCGTCGCTGCGTCAGTTGGAAGTTAGCCTTCGAGACGAGTGTTCGCATCGCGCGCTGAACGAGCGAAAACTACCGTGACTTATAAAATCGATAACTTTAAAGTGAAGTGTTTTAAATCAATCCGGAGACATGGATACGACTTCTGGAGGTATGTAGAAGATATTTTTACATTGGTTGAGTTTAAAATAAATATGTAAATTATTGAAGTGTAGTATAAACTACTGCATAAATAAAGTGAAAGAATTTTGTAAACTTATATTTTCAACTATCCGAAAAGTTATACTTTCTGCCATATTCTGCGACAGCCAATGTCTAGGCCTTTAGTTTATTATATAAGCTTGCGAAATTAACAGGAATTAGCTGCCTAGAGCTGCCTAACTTTGTCTGTTATGGTTTTTGGCAACGTAAAACAGGCGGTTGCCGACCGTGCACGCTCGCGCGGCGCCATACGCCATGCCATGGGGCCATTGAACAGCTGCTACTTGAGCAATAGGACTATATCCATACATATACCATATATAATATATATATATATACATATATATATACAAAATACAATTCAAGTAAATCATTTATATATCTATTTTTGTAGACATACAACAATACATATATATGTAAGTATATACTAAAGTAATTAATTTGAATTGTCACATTTTATTTATATTTGATACATTTTTATTATATATATATAGGTATATATGGGGCATTCCACGCCAAATCGGACAGTTCAATTTTTTTTCCCTTGATTTTGTCATATTTTCATGTACTCATCAAAAATCGGCTTCTGGTACATTTTGAGATGTTTTTGGTCACCCGTTCAAAAAATATTTGTTTATGTTTTTTTGCTCATAACTTCTTTCATAATAGTCTAAATTCAATTTTTTTTTCATAACTGTTGTTTTTTATGTACTTTTCAAAAAAAAATACGAATAATTATCGCGGCTACTTATTTGTTACAATAATTAAAATTCATTAAAATTTTGATCTGATCCTTCAACACAAATTCTATACAATATTATGTCTTTATTACAGGGTCCCATTACGAAGGAGTACATTTGACGAGGAAAGAATTATATCTTATTATAAAGGATAATTTGAACGATAATTTCGCTACGTTATTGAATTTCGTGGAAACTAAAGTTTCCGAGAAAAGTGGACGTAAAGTTGTGGTGCCTGAGGACTCGAGAACCGCCTTTTCAATGCTGTTTAATAAAATAAGAACCAGGTGGCAAGAAGCTAATAGAACATCGGACATTTTCTTCAAGAAAAACAGTAAATGGCTTAGCGGGCAGGTATATTTTGCCGTACCTACAGACACTGTTGAGAAAGACCCAGGTAGTAAAAGAGGCCGCCCGTCCCTTGAGTTTACATCGGCAAGTGAAAGGTCAAAACGAAAGAAGACCGAAGATATTCGTAAATCCTCAACCCCGGAAGAATTAGCATACGCTACTCAAATGAGCCTTCGCGCTTCGGGACAATTAGACGCTTCGAAAGTTGTTAAGGACGTAACAATGACGAGTCCTTTAAGAGCTTCTAAGTATCGAAAAGCTTATGCAGTAACGGGTGAAACCTCTTTATCGGAAGAGGCTGCACTTTCCGCTTTGATCGAATGTAAATTGTCAAAGGGAGCTTACCTAACGATGAGAAAAATATCGTTGGCACATAACTGTCGTCTATATCCGTCTTACGAAAAAGTGGTGGAAGCAAAAAAGCGTTGTTATCCTCGGTCTGACGCAATTACCATTACAGAGACGAGTGCAGAAGTCGAATTGCAGGCATTATTAGATCATACAGTTAAACGTATTTTACTCGCCCAAACAGAAGTCGTTGAAACCTTGACTAACGGTAATGCTCGTAATATGGATTTAATTTGCAAATGGGGTTGCGATGGAAGCTCTGGGCAAAGTGAATATAAGCAGACTTTTACTGATGATAGCAAATCAGATGCGCATGTGTTTTTTACTTCGGTTGTGCCATTACAACTCATCTGCATTGACCAACAAACAAAAGCAGAAATCATGGTTTGGAAGAACCCTAGGCCCTCGTCTCCACGATTTTGTAGGCCGCTTAGACTACAGTTTCTGCACGAAGATACAGAGTCCACACTAAATGAAGTTGGAATTGTCGAAGCACAAATAAAGTCGCTTAGTCCACTCCAAACTGTAGTAAGTGGAAAAGATATCTCCATAACGTACAAGTTGACGTTCACCATGATAGATGGTAAAGTTTGCAATGCTGTGTCATCGACGAAATCTGCTCAACGGTGCTATTTGTGTGGAGCAACCAGCAAAGATTTTAATGCCATCGACGTTATGTTGCAAAAGGAGGTCGTTGAAACGAATTTGAAGTTCGGGTTGTCGACACTGCATGTGTGGATACGGTGCTTCGAGTATTGCATACATTTCTCGTACAAACTCGGCATTAAAAAATGGCAAGCACGAAGTTCCGAAGAAAAACAAATTACCGAAGAAACCAAGAAGAGGATTCAACGCGAATTCAAGAGCGAATTGGGTCTAAGCATTGATCGTCCGAAGCCTGGATACGGCAGCAGCAATGATGGCAACACAGCTCGGCGATTTTTTGAGAATTGGAAGGTTTCTGCTTTGATAACCGGGGTCAACGAAAAAGTAATTAACCGTTTCTACGTTATCCTACAAGTTATCTCGTGTGGCCACAAGATAAATTGTGAACTATTTGAGCAGTATACTATTGAAACGGCAAGAACTATCGTTGCATTATACCCTTGGTACCACATGCCTACTTCGGTACACAAGCTATTAATTCACGGTTCACTGATAATAGCTCATGCGCTTTTACCAATCGGCGAATTATCCGAAGACGCTCAGGAAGCTCGAAATAAAGATATTAAACGATACCGAGAAAACTTCTCGCGAAAAACTTCCAGGATAAAAACAATGCAAGATGTTTTCCACCGGCTGCTAATTTCTTCAGACCCGTACATATCTAGCATCCGGCAACTACCGAAGAAACCACTAAAAAGTTTGTCGCCGGAAGCTGTCGCGATGCTGCTCGCTCCAACTATCAATGCTGCAGCACATCAAGGTTTCGTCACAAATAACATCGAATCGGGTCGTCTTGTGGACGATACAAGCTCGGTAGATGGTTCCGACATCGACGACGGCGACGGCGACTCCGAATCCGATGTTCCATTCGACTAAAAATTAAATTCGATTACACGATTTCGAGAATAATGTATTTTGAAAATAAAAATATTAATTCCGTAGAAGGCACGGCTCACGTTTATTTTATTATGATTATTATATTTTATATTATATCTCATCGATTTAACAGGATACGTTTTGTGTACCATAATTTGTCTGTCGGATTCGTGATCAGTGACCCTAAAAACCCGCGTATACCAATTTTTGTCAAGATCTGACACCTTTTTACCATTTATGTCCGCCATATTGGATCGGCCATTTTGTTCGAAATTGTTTGGCTTTCTGATTCGCAATCAGTCACTTTCACAACCCGCGTATATCAATTTTGTTCAATTCAATTATAATAATTAAAATTCAAATAACTAATGCAAGTTATATATCATTGTATACGAAAACGTCATACTAAATAAGTAAATTATTTCATCCTTTTTTGAGTGGTACGGCAGGAGGGAGTTTTTTTGAAAATTTTTAATTTTTTTTAACATAATTGTCCGCCATATTGGATCAGCCATTTTGTTTACAATAATTTGGCTTCCGGATTCGTAATGAGCGACCCTCAAAACCCACATATAGCAGTTTTTGTCAAGATCGGACACCTTTTTAACATTCATGTCCGCCATATTGGATCGGCCATTTTGTTTACAATAATTTGGCTTTCGGATTCGTAATAAGCGACCCTAAGAACCCGCATATACCAATTTTTGTCAAGATCGGACACCTTTTTAACATCCATGTCCGCCATATTGGATCGGCCATTTTGTTTACAATAATTTAGCTTTCAGATTCGTAATCAGCGACCTTAAAAACCCCTGCATACCAATTTTCATTCCGATCGGAGGTTATTTGTATTTACTGCCACGATTTCGGGCTCTGCGTCTACTGTGTGCCGTGACAATGTATAATGGCGATACAGCGATGCATAATACGATAATTAGTGCCGTGAAGCGACGTGAAAAGAGATGTTTCACAACGTATAAATACAAACTCGGGGATTACGTTCGAATCAGTAGAACTAAAGGCACCTTTGAAAAAGGTTACAAGAAAAATTGGAGTGAAGAAATTTTCCGTATCAAAAAAGTTTTACATCGCCAGGGTCTGTCGTGCGATCTCGAAGACGAGACTATCGATGGTTTCTTCAAATTTTCGTGAGATGAGTGGGATATCCGGCAAAATTTAACTCGTGGATACCAGCGTCAAGCGTTCACGGACTCGAATAAATAGAAATTTGTGCAAAATGCATGACGATGATAATTTTGTTCGTGTTCTGCCGACCAACAGCAGTATGAAGTATTTTCCCGAAAATACGACAACGCATTTTACAACTCAATTTCCACGAGAAATATGGTTAAAGGGTCACTGGGTTGTGGGCTTATCGGAAATTCATATACCCTGTACAATGACGCATTTACAAGAAGCCGATACGAGAATCGGTTGGGTGGTTTGTGAGAATAAAGAAGTTACTAGAAACCGAATACCTCGAGGTTTGTACAAAAATCATGAGGGATCTGTGAAAAATATCAATGATTTACCGGGGCTGCGAGAAGCAGGCATAAAAATTGGAAATGTTGAAAGCGCCAAAGGTTACGTTGTCCGTGAGGCAGAGGTAACAGAGTCGTGTCCTGAGCCTCTAAAGGTATCACGAATGACTAGTAAAATAGCGTGTATACTAGGCTTCGAGAAATACGAAGAACTGCTGCTTGAGCGAGAAACCCCATGGGGTCTTTACTTGCAGCTTATGCGAGGCGTTCCACGCGAAGGACGAGTACCTACCTATATAAATAGGACTGTACCCGATCAGCTTTTTGTCTACACCGATATTTGTACGGTACACGGTGAGTGATGCACAGACAGCGCTACTCAGGATTGTTAATTTAAATACAAAAAACTACACATATGGTACAACGCAAGTAAAATGTTTCTCATCGTCAAATTACATAGGTTTACTCAATAATTACTTCAGAACGATCGAGGTGGATATAAGAGATCATCTGGGTAATCCTATTGCATTCGAGTATGGAAAGTTAACGCTCACACTTCATTTCAAACGACTCCATTAGAAGATATGCGTGCTCATTATACGACGTACTACAAAAAATACCATTTAGGGAGTTATTGCGTCGACGTGCAGCCGAATCTGGAGATAATTTGCAACGAAAAGCCAATGAAAAAATTTCGCTTCTCATGAATGGTTCACGGTATCATTCTGTAGGCAGAGCGCATATGATACCGTTGTTATAAGGATGATCACCCACACGGATGACGAAAATACATGCTGCTACTTCGAAATGTTCCTAGGAATAAAGAAGAAGAAAAAGTGAACTAGACGTAGACGTATTGCAGCAAAGAAACATCACGGTAGCCCGCAGAATAAAAAGAAAAGAATAACAAATAGAAAGAGGGGTGTCGGACGCATGAGGCACAAACGAGCAAAAACCAATATTTTTGGCAGTATCTAACAATGTCGTTCTTACACTCACACTCGTGCGAATGTATGAAGTCAAAGCTCGACTTATTTACCATAGCTCCAAAGCAGACGGTTATAAAAGCATCACAATGGATACACTACAAGCCTGTGTCACCCCTGGAATTTATACCTGGCCACGGCGAAGAATACCTGGATCTGGCTCATACAATGATTATTAAATAATAAGGTTATACCACCAGGTGAATCACAATACTACGTAGGGCCTATTAACAACTTTATGCATAGCCTTTTTGATCAGGTAGACGTATATTTTAACCAGAAACTCGTGGCACCGCCAAGCAATGCATACCCCTGCAGAGCATATAGTGAGACGTTAATTAATTATGGACTGGTTGCCAAAAGTTCTCTCTTAACGACCGCACTATCGTACGCTGATACACCCGGTAGATTTGGATACTCTACCAGGTGCATCGAATATCCCCAATATTGGTCTGAATAATCGTTAAAAGTTCATAAAGAATGGCCGAACTGTAGATATGATTGGACATTTACTCTGCGATGTTTTAAATCAGGAAAAAATTCTGCTGAACGGTGTGGAAGTACGGCTATGACGTGTACGCTCAAAAGACGATTCTTGTCTTATGGAGACACCTGCGACTGGTGTGACACATAAACTACATATCACCGAGGCTACATTACTCGTCTGCCGAACGAAAATTGCACCAGGCGTGCTGATAGCTCATGCCAAAATGCTAACAAAAACAACCGCAAAGTATCCTATAACAAGGGTTGAGATTAAAGCTTTTACGATGTATAGCGGGATCATTGGCGATACTCTGGATAACGTTATTCTAGGTCAATTGCCTAAACGAATAATTCTTGGGTTTGCGAATAACCGTGCAATTAACGGCAGTACACGTTAAACTTGTTTTACTTTAATACCAGGTGTACAAGTATGAAATGCGGATTTCAGATAACAGATGGCGCTCGAATGCAGTTTGTACTATAAAGATTTAGCACGGCGCCATTTTGTTGTGACATCATCAAGTGTCAGACGCGTATGAGCGATAAATTGGAAAAGTGTGTGCATAGTGTTGTGTTGTTGTTTTCAATATGTCGAAATTTATACTGAAAAAGAACATTCGCGGACAGCATTAGTTTTTTTGTTTTCTTTTGAACTGCTGCTGAATCATACCGATTATTTCGAGAAGCTTATGGTGGCTATGCTCCATCACAAGGTATGTGTGATCGATAGTTTCGGTGTTTCAAAAGTGGTGACTCCGATGTTGCAGACAAGAAACGTGAAAATCAATCTGAAAGAATATGAGGATCCGACGTTAAAAAATATGCCCATCAATAATGTTAACTGCATCCATCATGACGTTTCGAGAGAACACAACGTAAGATGTGCCTTAAATAATATGGCTAAATCCGATTTGACTCCTTTTCAAAGAACTCGATGCAGTGAGCTCCGTTTATTCACAACCTCTCGATAAATCAACGCCGATTGGAAATCGGCAAAAATCACTGAACGACGACACATCGAATTAAGAAAGTGTTGTAAATAAATGTTTAAGCGTAGAGTATATATTCAACAATATCACAACGTTATGTGTCAGTGACGATGCACCGTTGTACGGTGGAACAGTACCGGCTACCGAAGAAATAACGGTACTTTCCGAAGTACCAGGTCTATAAATATGAAACCGGAATTTTTGTATAGAAAATACACGTTTATTGTATGAAAATGATAAAAAATATTTTATTCGAAGTATTACCCATCGCTGGCTATACAATTTCCCCACCCGTCTGACAATTTGTGGATGCCACGCCAAAAAAACTGTTGCTCTTTTGAGGCAAACCAGTCATCGAGTCATTTTCGTACATTTTCGTAAAAAGTAAAGCGCTGCTCAGCAAGTGCGTGTCCCATCGATGCAAATAAGTAGTAATCGGACGGAGCCAAGTCTGGTGAATAAGCCGCATGCGAAAGTATTTCCCAACTAAACGCCTCAATCGTTTCCTTGACCAGTTTTGCTGTGTGTGATGGTGCATTATCATCAAGCAAAATCACTTTGTGTTGCCTTTTTTGATATTCTGGTCGTTTTTCACGAAAAGCTTGATTCAAATCGATCATTTGTTGTCAGTAGCGTTCAGTATTAACAGTTTCGCCAGGTTTTAGCGGCTCATAATAGATCACACCCTTTTGATCCCACCAAACACAGAGCATTGTCTTCCATCCGTAGCGACTTGGCCTTGCAGTCGATGTCGATGGTTCGGCTGGAGTTACTCATGATCTTTTACGCTTAGGATTCTCAAAATATATCCACATTTCATCGCCAGTCACAATTCGATGGAGAAAGTGGTTTTTCGGTTTTCTTGCTGTCTTTCATTCAGTTCATATGGAACCCATTTTCCCATCTTCTGGATCTTTCCCATGGCTTTCAAACGTATGGAGACGACTTCTTGTGTCACATTTAATTGATCCGCGAGTTGTTGTTGCGTTTGAGCATCATCCTTATCCAACAATGCTTGCAATTCGCTGTCTTCAAACGTTTTCGGTGGTCTTCCACGTTCTTCGTTTGTCACGTCAAACCGCCACTTTTGAATTTTTTAAACCACTCAAAGCACTGTGATTTACCAAGAGCATGCTCACCGTAAGCTTCAACAAGCATTCGATGCGATTCTGCAGCAGTTTTCTTCAATTGGTAACAGATATTGCTGTCCGCAAATCGTAGTTTCCAGGCACAATATTCGACATGTTCAACGCTATTACAAAGTATGCTGTTGTATGAAACTTGTATTGTTGTGAGTTGTAAATCTTTGTCAGAGATGTCAACAAGGAAATGGCGCCAATGACCCGGTTTGACCGTATCTACATTGACAGCTAGGGCCATCTATGGGCAAATTCCGGTTTCATATTTATAGACCTGGTAGATACCAACCGCCACACAACGCACCACAGTCGCGCCACCTGCTATACAACCATCGACACCACCACATAGCGCACATAACCAGCAACCAGCGCAACTATTACCACCACCACGCAAGCATCATACAACTGTCTAAACAGTATGAACAGCCTACTGATATTCGATGATCTACAACGAATATCTGCTCTGACGAGAGGAGTATTTCCTGCCGATCGCATCCCGAGTCGCTGGTCTACACCCGCAGTATTCGTACTAAACACAGACGATCATAATCTACCGGACCGATACTGGGTGGCTGCTTACATTGATAACAATAGCCATGGAATCTTTTTCAATATTTATGGATTGCCCCCACTCATCAAGCAACACCATAACCGTCTACGCCGAAACTGTCAAAGCTAGGAGTGAAACACACAACCCCTTCAATCACTTAAATTTAAAGTCTGTGGTGAATACTGCATTATGTTTCTTGATTTTATAGCTCGTTGTTATACTCTGGATACTTTTATTGAACATTTTACGACAAACAGGTTGAAAAATGATCGCATAGCTGCACAATACTACAAACCATAAAAATATCCAAACTGTAAAAAGAAACGTGTGAAAAATGTAACATACAATAATATAAAGGGTTACGGATTTAACAAAAACGCCTGTAAACAAACTTGTACAGAACGGTTTGGATGCTATTGGGCTGTTCGGAAAGTAATTTAGTTTTTTTTTATAAAAATGAAAGACGATTTTCTTACAGTGAATTAATATTTTATTCAATTCAATAGTGTCCTTTCTGATCCAATACCTTTCGCCATCTTTCTGGAAGTAGCATGATTCCACGCTCATAAAATTTTTGTTCTTTACTGGCTAAAAACTGATCAAAGTGACTTTTGACCTCCTCATTTGAATCAAACGTTTTACCGTCTAAAAAATTTTGTAGAGACCGTAACAGATGATAATCTGAAGGTGCTAGGTCTGGAGAGTATGGTGGGTATGGCAGTATATCCCATCCAAACTCTAAAATTTTTTTTCGACTGGTCAAACTTGTACCAGGTCTCGCATTATCTTGTTGGAACACTATACCTTTCCTATTGACCAATTCTGGCCTTTTTTCTGTAAGTGAATCATTCGATTTGTCCAACTGATGACAGTACACTTCATCATTGATCGTTCTGTTGCTCGGTAGAAGCTCACAATAAACGATTCCTTTGAAATCCCACCAAACAGATAGCATAACCTTTTTTTGATGAATATTGGCTTTCGAAATGCTTTGAGCCGGTTTATCTTTTCTACGCCAGGTTTTTTTGCACTTAACATTGTTGTAGACAACCAATTTCTCGTCCCGAGTGATGATACGCTTCAAAAATGGATTATTTTCTTGGCGTTTGAGAAGCAAATCACAAACGTCAATGCGACGGCACAAATTTTATCCCGTAGGAAGATGAGGAACCCATATGTCGAGCTTTGAGGTTACACCTAGCCATTTCAAATGATCATGAACGGTCGAATTCGATAAATTTAATCTCTCAGCGATCTCACGAGTTGTTATTCGCCGGTTTGCATCAATTAATTTTCTTATTTTCCTTTATTGTGTCTTCATCAGCTTCAATTGGTCTTCCAGAACGTGGTGCACCTTCGAGATCAAAATTGCCGGATCAAAATTTTGCAAACCAGTTTTGGCACTGGCGCTCACTTAACACATCTTCCCCATACACATCGGATAATTTTTTTCTTGCTTGAAAAAAATTTTATACCTTATCTATAGTAAAAAAATAAAATATGCTGAAAATGCTGTTTTGGACTTTCCATATTTAAAAGGGTATCAACCAAAAACTACTGTGCAGAATCAATTGAATTTTTTCACAAGCAAGCCTTTCTATATCAGCTGTCAAAATACATATGATTATGCAGCTTAAGTGTGAAGTTGGTTGCGAAAAAATACAATTAATTCCTCTGTTGGGAAAAAACGAAATTACTTTCCGAACGACCCAATACATGTAAAATACTATGAATAAATTCTGAACTTGTATTTTTTGTCTTCTTATTCGAAAATCTCCCCGCCCTATGCCACGTTTTACCCCGATGACACACTCCTGATGCCTCTATATAACTAGAAATGTATCATTGAAGTAAGAGTACACTTGACACTGGAGGATGCGATTGCCAGGATTTGTATACTATGAGCAAAACACCTGTAAATACCCTTATTTCCAGTATGGCACGTGCACGCTGTAAATACAATGCCGTGTCAAACTATAGAGAATTCGCAGAAGTAGTATCTACTATAGGAATGGTGGAAGACTATTGAAAAGACGACCAGGTATATTTATAATATAAACGCAGCAGCTGAGAAACGGTTAGTTAAAAAAAAAACGACGTGGTGAAATCATCTTTTACTCTTTTTGTAACCATTATAGGTCCCATTGACGGTATACACGTGATCGATTGCTCCAAGGATCCTTGAAAACTCACCAAACAGGAGCTCGAATACATCCCGAAACCTCAGCTGTTGAAACATTGGGGAGCAAAAATATATATTCTGTGGGACAAGCTACCTGAACACGTCAAGAATGACCCCGAGGTTTCAACGTACCTGCCGTGTCGTTTACATCACAACACACAAGGTTCGAGAATACATATTGATGGTCCAGCACCAGCTTGCAGGAGCTGTACAGGCTGTCATTATAAATCATCAGTTCCGCGAACATGAGACCAGCTTTTCTTATACGTCTGGCAATCTTTTTAAATCAACAAAACAGTTTTTATCAAACTTCAAATAATTACCAGTGTTTTTACTTATCATAATTATTTCAGCTATCAGGAGTACAAATTGAAAATGCGGGATTTTTTTCTATTTTTGAACGTTTATTCTGAAAAAATGGTAACAAATGAATTATTCAAAGTATTGTCCATCGCTAGCCACAACTTTTTCCCATCTTTCTGGCAATTTACGGATACCGTCGCGAAAAAATTCGGCCGGCTTGGCTGCTATCCAGTCATCGACCCATTTTTGGGCTTCTTCGTAAAAATGGAAGCGCTGGTCAGCTAGGCCATGTGTCATCGATCGGAAAAGGTGGTAATCGGAAGGAGCAATATCTGGGCTATACGGCGGGTGGGGTAAGACTTCCCATTTCAGCGTTTGTAGGTATGTTTTGACCGGCGCTGCAACATGTGGCCGAGCGTTGTCATGTTGCAAAATTACTTTGTCGTGTCTTTGCTCGTATTGTGGCCGTTTTTCTTTGAGTGCGCGGCTCAAACGCATCAATTGAGTTCGGTATAGTGCTCCTGTGATGGTTTCGTTCGATTTCAATAGCTCATAATACACCACACCCAGCTGGTCCCACCAAATACAGAGCATGAGCTTGGCGCCGTGAATATTTGGTTTGGCCGTCGATGATGATGCATGGCCGGGGTAATCATATGATTTTTTGCGCTTCGGGTTATCGTAATGGATCCACTTTTCATCACCAGTGACAATGCGATGCAAAAAACCCTTCCGTTTTTGCCGTTCGAGCAGCAGTTCGCATGCAAAAAAACGGCGCTCGACGTCTCTCGGCTTCAGCTCATACGGCACCCAATGTCCTTGCTTTTGGATCATTCCGAGGGCTTTTATACGATGGGAAATGGCTTGTTGTATCACTCCCAATGAATCTGCGAGCTCTTGTTGAGTTTGACACGAGTCTTCATTGAGTATTGCCTCCAATTCAGCATTCTCAAACTTTTTCACTTGGCCCGGCCGCTCTTTGTCCTCAACGTCAAAATCACCACTTCTAAACCGCACAAACCATCTCTCGCACGTTGAAACCGATGGAACATGACTCGGATAAGCCTCGGAGACCAATCGATGTGCTTCAGCAGCACTTTTCTTCAAATTAAAGAAGTAAATTAAAACTTCCCGCAAATGCTGTTTTGTTGGCACGAAACTCGACATATTGAGAGCTCAAAAAAACTATGAATTTGACACTGCGACAAATTGACACATACTGAAAATTAAAGCTATAAGACGTAGCTTTGACATGAACATAGTCACAGTACTGCCTGATGCGTATAGCGTTAGTAACGCCATCTGTTATCAAACCCGCATTTTCAATTTGTACCCCTGATACTTTTAAATATCCAGAAGATTTTATTTTTATTTAGTGACAAATAGTGAAAAGCAAAACCTTGGATGTGTAGGTGTTGGATAATCAACTGGTGCACGGCCATCGATATTTGCCGTGCGTCGCCCTGTTGCTGCGGTGTACCACGCTGCGTTCGTCTACACTGGAGATAGCCGAGGCAGGCCTCGCAGAGCCGAGGCTGTGGCTCGCATGCATGCCGCGTTAAGCGAGCAGTAATCTCTCTCGCTTGACTCCGGCTTCGCTCACCGACTATCTCACTCATTTGACTCCAGCGCTCAATGTCGATTTCGTATCTCGTAGCCATGTTGGAAATTTAGACACTTTTTTGTGACAACCATTGGACAGCGCACGCATCCTCGGGACTCTCGCAACTTTCATCTCTTTTCACCGGACCTTCTCAACCTCTGTGCTCACCAGAACTCAAATTTAACGGTAAGCGTTCACTAGCATAATTTAGCATAATTCATTGTCGGTGAGGAGTAAGGAATTAATCGGTGCATCCTCATCAAGGTCTCACCCTGTGGCGTGGATCTGCAGCATGGGCTGCACCATTTTTTCACTTCACTTGTTGCGCACTCAATTAATATAATTGTATGTGTTCTTACTAATTCACTGTGTTTCCCTCCAACTGAGCTTGCTGAGAAAGCACTGTGAATTTATTCCTCTAATTTTTTGCATCCTCAATCTATTTCTGTAACGTGCTACGCAGTGCTGACTGCGTCACGCTTCTCATATCTCACTCACAGCACTTAAGCAATCAAATTGCAAGTCACTTTCACTCTCACTTATTCACTGTAACTTCTCTCAGACAAACCTGCTGAGAGTTTACTGTGAATAATTGACACATTGTACGCACTCATGTCTCTCATTTCGTGGCGTGCTCTGCAGCGCTGACTGCATCACGTTCACTACATAAGGCATACCCAGCACACAATTAATATAATTGTGTGCTACTCAAGTTTTATAGTCGAAATTCAATTTATATTTTTTTTGTAATTTTGTGATATCTTGTTTATATTATGGAAGGTAGAATCAACCGCTTCCTCGCTATACCATCTACAGTAGCGGACAAAAGTTTAAGACGATGAATTACAATTTGGTTCATAGATCTGTCATACAAGTACTAACGTTTCTTTCGGCTTGTTGTTTTTTTACAATACATGTGTACGTTTGACCTTCATAATGTAGAAGTCTCGGTCGTCAAATGTAAACAATATAGATTATACAATTTTTTTTTCCTTCCAGCCATCTGTAAACAGCGGACATTAGTTTAAGACATCGATTAAGCGAGAGAGATCGTTTTCGTTCAGCAGTCGATATCAGAGCTGAAATATCCAGTAATAATAATGCACAAATTAGTGTAAGAACTGTCCGAAGACGATTAGACGAATTCAATTTGAAAGCACGAAAGCCGAGGAAGAAGCCGATGTTCAGTAAAAAGAATAAAAAATTACGACTGCAATTTGCTAAGGCTCATCGGCATTGGACAAGTGAGGATTGGCAAAATGTGCTATTTTCGGACGAATCCAAATTCAACCGAATTTGTTCTGACGGGATACTGTATGTAAGACGTCGAATTGGCGAAGATTTAAATCCTCGATGTGTTTTACCGACAGTTAAGCATGGAGGTGGAAACGTAATGGTGTGGGCATGTTTTTCTCGCAATGGTCCTGGACCAATACGCCGAATTAATGGAATCATGGACCGTTTTCAATACTTGGATATATTGAAAAATACTATGTTACCGTATGCCTACGAAAATATGGGTGATAATTTTATTTATCAACAAGATAATGACCCAAAGCATACGGCTCGGGTAGTGAAAAGTTTTTTTCAAGATGAAAAAATCACTTTATTACCGTGGCCGTCGCAGTCGCCGGATTTAAATCCAATTGAAAACTTATGGTGTACCATAAAAAGAAGGGTTCAAAGAAAAAAACCAAAAAATTTTGACGATTTGTACTCTTTGGTTGAAAAAACGTGGAATGAAACAACTGTGGACGACTGCAAAAAATTAATCGATTCAATGCCTCAAAGATGTGCTGATGTGATAAAAAATAATGGACTGTGGACAAAGTATTGAAGGGAGGAAAATATCTGTATATTTTCTACCAAAAAATATTTTTTTACGTATAGTCTTAAACTTTTGTCCTCGAAGATATCAAACAAATTTATGTTTTCTTTGTTTATTGTATCTAATGTTGTTACGCGCAAAATTGAATTTATGTAATAAATATATGAATTAATGATTAATTAGCTAATACAAAAAAAAATCCACTGAGTCAATTCTTTTCATAAAAAAATCAACGATTACTTTTTTTTTCCTCTCCGTCTTAAACTTTTGTCCGCTACTGTATGTGTCTGGATCATTTTCCACCCGTCCTGAGTGAGGTTTCATTCTATTCAATATCTTCACAGATTCATTCGACCATGTCTGGACGGCTTCTCAACAGTAGGACCCAAATCTGTTTATCGGTGATTAGACACGACCGGACGCAAATCTTTTTACCGATGACAGTCTACAATCTTCTTTTTCTATGGTAAGGCCCAATCTGTGGTATCGCCTGTAGGACCCAATCTATTTATCGATAGCTGCACCAAATAAACACTACCAACAGTCGAATAGTAGCTCTGTTTTATCTGCTGTAGGTAACATACCTCCTGCGGACAATCTACAATAGATAGCGCATCGGCACAACGTACGATCCAGCATCCAACAGATGACGCACGTGTCGCCTAGGTGGCGCGTAATTTGGGAGCTTAGGGTGGGACGCCTAATCAGGTGCAGGGGACAGGTAGGAGTAAGGAGGTGGGGAACGAATCGCAAACCAGCAGGGAGAGGGGAGGCCACGCCACTGGTCTCGCGATCTTGGGCCTATTCTACTCACGTCATCGCTCGAAACTTTGTTCTTTGCATAGTGAATCTTGAAAAAATCGGTCTCGCGTCTATTGTCGCCTTCGCTGATCTGCAAATTCGACAAATTTGTAGCTTAATCGCAGCAATTCAACCGCCTGGATCGGCCCCATTGCTGGCTCAAAAATGCCAGATTATATTCGCAAAGGAAATGATCAAGAACGCGAAATTAACCTTTTGCCCTCGAGAGGTGACTCTCGCTCACCATTTATTAGGTAAACGAGATACCTCCCGAGTGCAAAGGGTTGACGTTTTGAGTCGAGATGAATTTCGAACTCTTCGGGGTTTCATCGGACACTTTTACCATTACGTATTCAAGCATTATCACTTTGGCACTTGTGTTGACCATAGTAGTCGTGCAACCTTGAGTGATACGTCAAACGACCGTCTTCCAACAGTGTAACATATTTCATTTTCTTCCCTACAACGACTTTCTACTTCTCTTGAAGAGATGATCTTATTTTACCGGTATTCTTCTATCCACTTTCATCATGCCCATGGTATATTATCCTTTCTTGGATAGGGTGTAGATATTTGCTTTTCCGCGTAATCATTCGATTTTTTTATTTCCTTAACAGATTGGTCACAAGCTACCAGTCTAATTTTTTGCATATCCTCACCTTGCGTGCGGAGTAGCTCCTATCCTCAATTTTTCTAGTGTAAAGTAGAAACTTAGTTGGTGCTTTACAAAGAGCTTCAGTCTGTTTGCAAGTACCGTCAGCGTTTTCCGTCCCTTCTGGATGGCGTAATTGACATGAGTAGTATCATATGTGGACGCCTTTGCTCCATCCCACTCCTACTCCCACCAGACGACTACCCCTACCACTGTTTCCACCGTCGCGCTACCCACTATACCAAGTGTCGGCAATGTGGAGATGGTACAGTGAGGTGGTGTGGGTACTCTGGTGAATAAGGAAAAGTAGAGATGAGATCAGGACGGAGCAAACGAATCCACATGCTTGGAATAAAATGTTCAACTTACCCTTATTCTACTGCTGGCAGCATCTACGACGGCTCTCCAGAGTGAAGACCACAATATTTCCTCCAGCGAGCACACACGCACGACACACGCCTACGCACACATGCAAGCACACACGCGCGCGCGCGTGCGCGCTATGACCATTCAATCTTTCTCTCACTCACCCACACATCAGCATCCGCAGCCAAGCGTCTGGGCGATATGTATTAGCCGCAACCATGGAGCGTGAGCACCGTCAGTGGTACGCATCCGTATCCTGTTTAGAGTATCTTTACCACACGTTTCTTCGATCAGATCTTGATCTCCATCCTCGTCATTAGCATGATCGAGGCCGAATACCACACACTTTACGAGCAGCATCGGTAGCGTACTAATCGGCGGCTCGGGGTGTAATAGCTGCAGCCAGTCGACGTATACCGATTTCTCGAAGTCGACCAGCGGCACCCCGCAACACCCGTCATCAACCACGTCGATAATTTCCCCGTGCACAGGCCTTTGATTACGCAGAGCGACACAGGCCACTCAAGCGCACAAGTTCTCTGTTGAGGATTCCTTCCTTGGTATTGGTGGAACAAATCTGTATGATATTGATAATAATGAGTTTTCACTCACGACAGGGGATAAATAACCAAACTGACAGATGTTGATAGAGAAAATGGTTTTATTCTACCATCGATCTCAAATACTACAAAATATATCTGAAAAAAATGCAACATAATAAATATAAAAATAAATATCAATGAATTTAAATGCAGGTCTGAGTGCCAGCACACAATTGTATTCATTGTGTGCTGTCTTCTATTGAGCGTATTATACATGGTACAGCCAGCGCTGCAGAGCACGCCACGGAATGAGAAGTGTGAGAGTGCAGAATATGTTACTCGTTCCCAATAAATACTCAGTAGATTTATATAAGAGAAAATACAGAGAGTGAGTGAGAGTACTAGCACTTGAATTGATTGAGTGCCGAAATGTAATGTGAAGGAGCGTGATGCAGCCAGTGCTGCAGAGCACGTCAAAGTGAGAGGTTGAGAATGAACAATTGATTAGAATATATTTACAGTACCTTCCCAGCAAGTTTAGTTGGGGGAAAGTACAGTGAATGATAGGCACACGCGCAATTATATTAATCGAGCAGGCAAAATGTGATCAGGAAAACGCGGTACAGCCCGTGCTGCAGAGCACACCACAGAATGAGAACTTTATGTTGATGTAATGAGATTTACTCGCCTCACCGTCATTGAATTTAGAGAAATTGTAACGATGTACTGTTACCGTGTTTTTGAGTCCTGGTGAGCACGAAAATGTTGAGAAGATCCGGTGAGATGCTGAAAAGTCCGAGCGAGTGTACCGAGGATGTGTGCGCCGTCCAAGCGGGTTTTCACAGAAGTGTCTAATTTTTCAATATGGCTGCACTTTACGAAAGCGTCGTTGAGCGCTGAAGTCAAATGAGTGAGACACAGAGAGCTATGCCGAAGTCAAACGAGAGAGTGCGAGCCTCTTGCTTCAAGCAGCATGTTCGCGAGGCACTGCCTCGGCTATCTCCAGCATAGCCGAGCGCAGCACGCTACCCAGCAGCAACAGGTCGACGCACGGTGAAGATCGATCGCCGTGCGCCAGCTGATTTCCCAACATTTACAAACGAAAAACGCCTCGTCTCAATGAACTTCTTAATATATAACCTGTTCAAATTATTCTTCAGCTCGAGAAATGCCGCGTACATTAGCTCCGTCTGCCGGTACACAGCATTGTCATTCGCACTACAAATCTCTCGACACCCGAAAGCCTCGGCTAGCACGATGTCATGATATAGCGGATGCATTTTTTTCTACTCTCGATATGCGCTGCTAAAGACAGACTGAATGCTCTGCATGCTGCTGGCGGGTATCATGGCCGCTTAAAGATAACAAACCTCTCTGAAACATAACTAGGTGTGCAGCGCTTTGAGTGCAACGACAGCGGTTTAACACGTGCGTATGGCTTTGCGTAGTGCTCCTCGCGAAACGGTTGCTCTGCAGTAAAAGACCTAGAATATGATACCGCACAGAGAGAGACTTCAATTATAAATTGATACAATTATCAAATAATTATAATATATGTAATTAATGTAATAATGTATATATAATTATAAAATGAGAGACACTATCAGGCAAGGTATTTATTCTAAATTAATCAATATTTTATTTAAATCACTTTACGCACATTTACCGTCGCATGCAACATCCCTGCAAATACGGTAATCTTGGATCGGAGATTCCTCCACCGTTAAATTGATTTTTTTCACTGTCCGATCGTCGAGAGGTAAAAGCATTGTAATATTCACGTACTATTCTATCGTTTTTCATTACATTATCGCTAAAGAGATTATTAAATCGCGACATCGTGAATCCGCACGACATAAGATGCGGGAATACGGTACAACATTGTCCACACACATCCGACGTATTACTCTATAGCTGCTTGAGGCTGTACCGATAGAACTTGCAGTTTCTTCGTAGCCGTGCTGCAGTGTAATCGGTGGTAGCTCGTGCTATCAAAGTACATTCCTTTTCTATGATGGTCAACGTACATGACTATCCAGTGCTCTCCAGATCCGTCGTGTTTATTCGTGTTAACTACGAGTCCGGCCGGTAACGACCATACACGAGGAATTCTGTCAGATGGTTATACTCCAGCGGTTGAAAGTGGTAGACATTGCAGACTTTCGTAGATTTGTCTAGTGTTCATGCTAAACACATAGTCAATGATTAAATGATGACCTATACGTTTTGATAGACGTATATATGCAAAATTTAATTCACAGCATCGTCGATCGTGTCACGACTACAAGGTGAAGAATCATCCCCCTTCTTATCCTGTTCTTCCTCGTCTGCCAACCAAACATCCATTTACGATTCTCCTTTAAACGGGTGCTGGCGAAGCCAATCTTTTATTTGGAAAGCCTGGCGTATTGCATAGTGCGAAAACGCTGTATCGTTTATCATAGTGTGTCTGAAGCATTTTCGGAAAGATATCGGCATAATGTATACGATGGTGCGGTCACCTCATCCTCCAGATTGGAAATTTCACGACTTGTGATATCGCAAAAAAATATAGCCTTCTCGTGACAGCGTATAGATCCGTCATGATTTTCGCGAAATTTCACGGAAGAAGGCGTATGCTTTTTACAGTTCACATCGCCCTCATACCATTCAAGACGGTGAAATTATTTCGAGAGAAAATTATTCTGACTTCTCGAATTCTACGGTAATTCTGCAAAGTAACACTGCGGTGCGACGGTCCAATGAGTAGAGTACGGTCTATCCACTGCTACCACGGCAATTTCTTTCGGAATAAATTCCGAGTCTTTGCCACGCATTCCCTGTATATCCACGACGGTATCTATTTCCACGTCTAATCTGTGCACATGCTCAAGTTCGACTGATTCGTTACTCACAAAGACGCTTCTACGCTGCTTAACACGAGACAATTTTATTCCGACATCATTGTCATATTCCCGGTAGACAACACAATTTACCGTTGAACCAAGCGCATCCTCAAATCGTACCGCTATTCTCACACTACCGTGCTGTATTAAATTCCAATGTGAATTGCTGTTCGCCGAAAGATCGGGTGTCAAATCAAAAGCAAACAGACAGTACCCGTCACGATAACTATCGCGATCAAACGAATTACTATAGTTCAAGAAATGTATTCCAGATCCCGAAAACAACATTTGAAAAGCATCCACATACAGATGATTTTTCGTGCAATCCGTTTGTAACGGTTTCGGAGGTATTTGAGCACCATCTACTGTAACAGGGCATAATATCAGGCCTTCATACGCTATGCCCTCTACGCACGACGGATTCCAGCATGATCTCGCATGGCCTCGGTACGATTACGTAGGACGATCTTTAATAATTTTTTTTTGTACTTTAATTTTTTTATTGTACGATCGGACGGACCGACGGAGAGAGTGAGCGAGTCGAGGAAAGAACACATAGTATATGCCGATTTTGGTTAGCTATGAGACCTTACATCCCTGCAGGCCACGTGGGAAGATGCCACCTTCTTCTGCTTTCCACTGTTGAAATTTAGAGTATTCTCGCTCGGCAATTGTCTGCGCGGTCTATCGAGAGCGATCTACCTGTCGGACTGAGCTACACACATCTATTGTAATAGTATTTTCCAGTTATCATTTATTTTTTATCTTCTGACAGGAAGAATTCGGGTTCGAACACGATAATAATTAATCCAGACTTCAAAGGTAGGTATAAGTAGGGTTCATTTAACAAGCAGTAAAGATATTTTTGTGTTCGGCTTCGTGGGGCCGTCTGCCAGTACAATAAGTTTCCTATGTGATTACGTATACAATGGTTCCACGATCCTCTTTATCGTCGATATTTGTGGGCCTTCTACTCATACGTCTCTTGGACCGGTGGCGAACACGAGAACCAAGCGGAAATCGGGTGCCTCCGTCTTATTTGTTATCCTCACAGGCCGCTGAACGCGCCTTCTACTCCGCTTGGAGACTTGTTGCTGGCTCGCCTGTCAGCTGTAATGCACGCTGGATTTGCGCTCGCGTCACCTCGTTTTTGGAAAAATTGGTGTTTCTCCATGGTTTTTATACGTGTTCTTTTTCCAAGGTGTCCGTGCCGTCCTCGGTTTCGGTCTGTACGTGTTTTCGTGGCGGTGGGACTTTCGAGTGATAAATTATGTTCTTTCGATGTGGTGAGGTGTAGCTTGGATGGTGATTTTTGATCTGTCCTTGTTAACTGTCCTGATTAATTCTTATTTCTCTATTATCCTAGTTAATCTTACTTAATTATCCCCTCAAGGGTCTTCTTCAGTGACTTAGACTGCATCCAGGCCGCTGCTTGATGTTCCCTGCTTTCTATCGACTACTTAATTTTCTAGTATCTATTTCTTTAATTAATAAAACTTAATTTATAGTTCCAAATTATCCTTAATGATTCGCTAGCTTAAACGTTATTTCTCAACTGGTTTGAGCTGGCTTGAGAAGTTTGCTTTACAATCCACACTCACTTTTGTCATAAATCCTATCGCTTGTTTAGATTTGATTTGCTATTTTGTATCAGGCTGCTTTCGCATAGCAGTCGGAATCTGTTTTATGTAAAGGTTTTCATCCGAGAGAGCTCTCTCCTGCTCTATTGTACCGCCTTTTATAATTGTTCCCCGCTTCATTCCCCACTCTCTTATATTCCTTTACAGATTTCAAATTTGTGTGATTTTAACTGTGATTTTAAACTTTCCAGATTACAGTCACCGCGCTACCAGCCGATGTGATGACGTCAGGTGTTTTTGAGGAGCTTCTCTCGGTTCAACGCCCAACTGGCTCCGAATTTCACAGCAAGCAGACCTTGACTGCGTTCTAAGAATACTGTATTTATAATAATGATGGAAAGGGAGTGTGACACTGTCACACCATTGCCTATTTTAATGTATCCGTTGTCCAGCTGAGGAGCTAATCGTGGTCATCAAGCGACAGCGATTCCCCCAATTAAACGAGTTTGGGGGGGATCAAAGTTCGCAGAGCACGCGTGCCGGCAGGTCCTCGGGGCTTTTTTCCCGGTGATCGTCGAGCGAAAAGGAGAGCGTGTATAGAGTATCTTGTTGTCTCGCTCTACTATAGGCCTGGCCGTAATCTACCTGTTCAAGTTAGAGTTACCAGAGCGTATCATTTAGAAATTTGGAATAAGGAAGAGAAAATATTTCGATGTCTTTTTTAAGGTTTCCAGGATTTACCGCTGCTGAATCGTCCCAGTGAGCTTTCTTTCTCTCTACGGTCATTCGTCATCATTTTTATTTTTGCTGACAATTAGACCTGGGTCGTAACTGCGATTCTTGCATACTACGCGCAGAGTATTATTCGTATCGCGACAGACTGCGTCTAGTAGAATGTTATATCGAAATCATTTGGCGATTATAGCCGGCAACAAGTCACTCCGTGTTTTCTGTTACTTTTCCGTGTTCGTTTGTTGTAAAGCCGTGCGCGCGTTATTACGTCATCCCGTTGTATATTCGTGTGAGAGGGATTGTTATGTTATATAGACCGTGTCGCGTAATGTCCGGACTAACGGAAGTTTATTGATTTATATTATTTTATTTGTTTTATTTTATTGGACGTTGTTTCATTATTTTCGCAAGCTCGCGTAGAGCATAATCGGCCGTCGTCCCATATTTTGTACGTTGATTCGAGGGATTTGAACGGTCCGAGGCGTATCTCGCGTAGATTGTCCGTTACGTTTTATTATATTTGATTTGGCTTGAGTATATGACCGATCCGTTATCGAGGCATAATTAATGGATTATTATTTTTTTTTTGAGATTAGTTATTTTATTATAATTTTTTAAATTTAATTGGTATTCGTTATTTATAATTTCCTTTATGATTTATGCTCGGTTTTGGCCTTTTATAAGTCAGAAGATTTTCAAGTTGGAAGGATCGAACAATTAGAAGCTTCGCGTACGTGACCTTCTGGCGTCCCGTGATGGCCGAGTTATTTTTTGTGTGTGGGATTGACCTGGCATCGTCCGTATCGCAAGCAAAATTTTTGAGGAGACTTCTTATTTGCCTTTGTCTGATCTTGTCTTGTCTCTTTTAACGAATATCTGAAATTCACGTTAAATTATGTTGCGAATCGAGCATAGATGACGGATGAGAGCGTGAGAGCAGACACCAATGCCGTGATAATTTGTACTGCCGAAATAATGAAGCTTATGATTTGTTAAAAAGCCAGAGTAAATGTACGGGATATTTTCTGTATATTTTTCTTTGTTCTTTTGTTGAAACATCAGGAGTCGTTTTCAATAAATGAATGATCTGCCCTATTGGCATTTATAAATCCCGTATCCATATTGTTTTCTAAGTTATTTGTTAATTTATTTATTGACTTTCTTTGTGGATTTTATTCATTGATTTTATTTATTGATTTTATTTATTGATTTTATTTATTGATTTTATTTATTGATTTTATTTATTGATTTTATTTATTGATTTTATTTATTGATTTTATTTATTGATTTTATTTATTGATTTCATTTATTTATTATCACCTTGACAGTCCGAACCACCCACTCTGTTTTGAACAGCTGTACCTAGCCTGGGCTGAGGCTGGTCGCCAACCTCGTTATGTTTCCTCCCGGCGCGTAAGCGTCTGGCGCCCAACTCGAAAGAGAAAAAAATAAAAGGAGGAAAAATAGCCACGACCGGCTATATGTAACGTGGTACGTTGGAGTGAAAATTTACGTTGCACTACATACAACGAGAGATAATTGAAATTTTAGGTTCGTGTAATAACTCGGGACTGCCGATAAATTCACGTGGCATCTGTATCGTTCGCAGGCGCTTAGCAAAGTAAGATGCTCAAAGATGATCTTCCTCTTACCACTCAAATTTCTTCTTTTGTCGGCTAGTCGTCGAAGAATTGTCGCGTGCTTCCCAAGATGAGTCTTTTGCACGTTCTTCAGACTCACGTGTCCCTGTAAGACGTTTAGAGCACACTCGCATATCCATCGTAAGAGCGGTACATCTATTATGCCCAAAATTTCACGTCGTTGCTCTTGCTTCAGATAAGAAAGTGCCCGTAATATAATTATTTTCTTTTTATCGAGAGGTCCGTGCAACGCCATTACAAGCGCATTACTGGCACATCACACGTCGCATTGTGAACCTTTATTGTTTTTTGAGGCACGTAAACGTAATGGTATTGTTCATCGGGAAATATACAGGCGCGAAATCGACAATTATCAGGCGTCGATTGTTTCAAGTTGAATAAAAGATTCTCGTGCGGTACAGCTGTTGCATCGAAATATACCTCCTTCAAAAATCTCGGATTCTCGGGACATACGTGGCGTACTACCAGGTGTACAAGTAAGAAATGCAGATTTTTTTTCTAAAAAAACCTGTTAAATTCGGATGCATGATAAAAAGTGCTTTATTCAAAGTATGCTCCATCGCTTGTTATACATTTTTCCCATCTTCCCCATTTCACATCTTTGTACGAACCAAAGCGCTGCTCAGCAAGTTCGTTACCCATCGATGCAAACAAGTGGTAATCAGAAGGAGCCAAGTCTGCTGAGTAAGTCGCATGGGGTAGAACTTCCCAGCTTCACTTCCATCACTTCCAGTGATGGAGCATTGTCATAAAGAAACATGATTTTGTGTTGCCTCTTTCGGTATTCTGTCCTTTTTTCATCAGCGAACCGTTCAAATTGGTCAATTGTTGTTGGTAACGTTTAGAAATAACTGTTTCCCCAAGTTTTAACAGCTCATAACAGACCACGCCCCTCTGGTCCCACCAAACACAGACCATCGTCTTTCTGCCAAAGCGATTCGGTCTTGCGGTCGTTGTGGATGGTGTGCCTGGGTCTATCCATGATTTTTTATGTTTGGGATTCTCAAAATAAAACCACTTTTCATCCCCTGTAACTATACGATACAAAAACGACTTCCTTTTGAACCGAGCGAGCAAAATGTCACATGTATTTTTGCGCTTTTCCATTTGCCTGTCGTTCAACTCATGTAGTACCCATCTACATGTCTTCTGAATCTTTCCCGTCTTTCGTAGCCGATTGGAAACAGCGTATTGACTAACGCCCAATTGCTCGGCGAGTTGTTTTTGTGTTTACGAATCATTTTCGTCCAACAATGCTTGCAATTCTACATCTTCGTATTTTTTTGGCGGCTCTCGACGTTCCTTATCTGCAACATCGAAGTCACCCCTTTTGAAATGCCGAAACCATCGTTCACACGTATCTTGCGATGAAGCATATTCACCATAAACTTCTCGAAGTAACCGGTACGATTCAGCAGCAGTTTCCTTCAAATGAAAACAAAAAATTAACACTGTCCGCGAATGTTCTTCATTCGGTATAAATTTCGACATATTGAACACAACAACACAAGACTGTGCACACACTTTTCCAATTTATCACTCATGCGCGTCTTACACTTGTTGATGGCACAAAAAAATGGCGCAGTGTCAAATCTTTATAGCACAAACTGTATTCGTGCGCCATCTGTTGTCTGAAATCCGCATTTCATACTTGTACACCTGGTAGATGTTGAATTTGCAGGCGATCTCGCGGATTTTTGAAGACAATGATATAATTAGTGTTTATGGAGATATCGCGCTCCCCGTGACCCTGATGGAAGAGATTTTGCGTGATGAAGGTGACACTAAGATTTTTATTATGGCTACCCTTGGTGAAAAGATCAAGCACGGTACTGTTCGATGCCTCGCGCATTAGTTCGTAAATGACCGCAACTTTAAGCCTCGTATCATTCGAGTAGTCTGCTGCTTACGTTATACCTTCGCGAAATTCGATTTTATCATCCTACTCTGAATACCCGGTCTGCCACTCTGAGTAATAAAACAGTATGCGCTCGAACGGAACATCCGTCATTTCGCGCATGCATTTAAAGAATTTTTTGACAAAATATGTTTTACCACAGCCCATTGGACCGCTTTTCACGGCTGCCCTTGGATGTTTCCAACGTGTATCCATATCGATAAGTGCCTATCGAAACCAATCAGCTGACTGTTGAATAAGCTTATGCAGCGGCGGCGGCGGCCCCCGAAGCATCAGCTTTTTTCGCGGCCTTGGCGACCTGCTAAGGCGCGGCGCGCCTGTATTAGCTGATGAGGTGCGTGCCCGCGGTATAAGCTGATGTTTACTCCGTATGTAAATTAAATAACGATAGTTTTTAATTTCTCACAAATAAAGCAATATTTTTATTTCACTATGCATGTTACAGGGATAAATCGTAGAATAGTTTTTAAAAAGGAGTGATTTCTATATCGTCTTATAGAGTCACTGGCTCTTCTTTTATTGATACTATACAAATGATTTCTCAATACAATATTGCTAACTTATCCTCGTGGTGGTCTGGGAGAGGTCCGTACTGGAGTCCTGATGGTAGTAGACTGAATAGTCTGAGCCGAAGGCGAGTATATATAGGCCGGCGATATCTACTGAAGTGCAAGGTTCTAGTGGTCACGGGTCGTACGGGTCTTATCGTAGCGTCACACCCCCCTGAGTAGATTGAACTTTCTCCTGAAAGTTTTGGTTATTTTTGGGGTCGCATGCTGACTGGTATTCGTATCAGGGGTTCCAACGGAGCCTTGTATATTTTGTCTATTTCTTGATAAATGTGGTCAAGGTCGTCGTTAGAGAGGGTTCCGAAGAGGGTTTTGGATAGAGACCCGATGGCGTTGTTTAGTCCTCTCTTCTGTCGTTTCTGATGGCTGGTAAAGTGATCCAGTATTTCGATGTTGTTGTAGCTTCTCTTCAGCCTAGTGCGCATGAATTCGATTTCTAGGTGTTCGTGGCAGAAAGTGGTGTGATTCAGAGGCGTCTGCCGGATTTTGGCTTCGGCTGCTGCTAGGAGTGCTAGCAGGATCAGCTTGAGCTTCATCCCTGTGAAAAGGTTGCGTTCGGTCGAAGTCGATTCGAACCATTAGTCCGTTTCTGTGTATCTCTAGGTTATTATTTTCATGGAGGGCTGTTATGGTGAAAGGGCCTTCCCAGTCGTTGTCGGATTTCTTTCGTCGGCTATCGGATGTTACTCAGACTTGGTCGCCTATTTTGTAAATTGGCTGAGTTCGACAGATATTTTCATCGTGATATTCTTTGCTACGTTATTTTGCAGCTATGAGTTTGTTTCTTGCTCTTTCGAAGAGGGTAATCGAGCTGTTCATCGAAAGGTGAGTTCGAAGGGCGAGTATCCGTGGCCTTCATGTCTTGATGTATTATATGCAAAACCGATGGTTTGGATATTTTCATCCCATCTTTGGTTTCTTTCTTCAGTGGTTAGGGTAGTACATATGAGATCGCGTATCACAGCGTGTGTTGGTTCTAGTGAGCCGTTTGATTGTAGGTGGTAAGCTGTAGTCTGGATTGGTGTTAGTCCAAGACTTCTTTCGAATTCTTGCATTACGCTAGACAGGAAGTTTTGTCCTTGGTCCGTGAGGATATTCTTTGGTGTCCAGAAGGTGTAGATGTAATGCTGAATGAGTGTATTTGCTATATAATCTGATGATGTTTGTTTTAATGGAACCATTACTAAGTATTTAGTAGAGGTATCTTGAATGGTTAGAAGATATTTATTGCCTTTGGTGGTTCGAGGTAGTGGTCCGAAGATATCGAGGGCTATTTTTTCGTTTGCCTCTCGTGGGGTATCGGTGATTACTGCCGGAGATTTAGGCCTTATACGTGTGAGTTTGGCCTATTGGCAGCTAAGGCAATTTTTGATGAATCGGATCATCTCGTTCTTCATTCGTTTTGTTGGATAATCAGCTGGCGCACGGCGATCGATATTCGCCGTGCGTCGACCTGTTGCTGTGCTCTAGCATGCTGCGTTCGGTTGGGCCGGATGCCCTTGGATGTTCACCGGCTATCTCTCTCAATTGACTTCAGTGCCCAACGACGCTTTCATATCCCGCAGCCATGTTGGATATTTCGACACTTACTAGTTTGTGAAAACCCGCATCGAAGAGCGCACGCATTTGCAAGGCTCGGACAATTTTCACTTTTCTCAACTGGATCTTCTCAACTTCCGTCTGCTCACCAGGTCTCAAATAAAGGTAAGAGAACACCGTCATAATTCAACATAATTCACTGACGGTGAAGAGATTCATATATCGGTACATCATCATAAAAGGTCTCACCCTGTGGCGTGCTCTGCAGCATTGGCTGCACCACGTTTTCACTCAACCTGTAGCACACTCAATTAATATAATTGCGTGTGTTTTACCAATTCACTGTACTTTCCCCCAATTAAATTTGCTGGGAAAGTATTGTGAATTCAGTATAATCATTTTGTGCATCCTCAAGCTCACATTTCAGTGCTCTGCAGCGTAGACTGCATCACAGCCTGTCAGTGTAGAATTTCACACAGTTGTCAAATTTGCATGTACTAGTACTTACTCTCTTTAAATTCTATTTCTCCATCATATTGAGTATTTGGTGACAGGCACTGAATTTGTCTACGCACTCATCTAGCTCATTGCGTGGCATGCTCCGCAGCGCTGGCTGAACCGCGTACACGCCACTCATTGGACACAGCACACAATTAATATAATTGTGTGCTACACAATCTCCTTACAATGCCAGCACTCAATTAATGTAACTGTGTGCAACTCAGATTTTTCAACAAACTCAGGAACTCAATTTCAATTCTTGGTATTTAATTTTCATATTTGTTATTTTAGAGTAATAAATCTTAAGCGACAATGTTATTGACCAAATTTCTATGATGGAATATTTTTGGCAGTTCGCAACCCGGTTAGAGTCAGCGCCGCCTGAATCCCTGTGTTGTCGATCTCAGAAAGATCTCCAACAATCGAATCTTTAATTATTTGTCAGCTCTAATTGCCTCACTCATTTATTAAAATTAATGAGGCAACCAGACCTGACGATTAGAGCTGACAAATAATTGAAGATTCGATTGTTAGAAATCTTTCTGAGATCGATAACACAGGGATTCAGGCGGTGCTGACTCTAACCGGGTTGCGAACTGCCAAAAATATTCCATCATAGAAATTTGGTCAATAACATTGTCGCTTAAGATTTATCACTCTAAAGAAACATATGACCGCATATTGATTAATTAATTAATCTGAATAAAGTTTAACACTCGACATTAAAAATAGAGATCGTGAATTGATGTTGCTAGAGCCGCGGTGGCGTAATTGGTAACGTATCAGGCTATAATTCTGGAGTTCCCGGTTCGAACCCGGGCTGTGGCAATATTTTTCACGATTTCTTTAGAATTTAAAAATCGTCAGGTCTGGTTGCCTCACTAATTCTTAATGAATGAGTGGGGCAATTAGAGCTGGATATAATTAAAGATTCGATTGTTAGAGATCTTTCTGAGATCGATAACACAGGGATCCAGGCGGCGCTGACTCTAACCGGGTTGCGAATTGCCAAAAATATTCCATCATAGAAATTTGTTCAATAACATTGTCGCTTAAGATTTATCACTCTAAAGAAACATATGACTGCATATTGATTAATTAATTAATCTGAATAAAGTTCGTTATTTTAGCTTCAACGAGTATTATAAAGTTAACTGTTCTCGCAATCATACAAAATTGAATATCATTTATTTTATATTCTTATATTTTCAAAATTAAACTAGTTTTTGTGACTGACATGCGGAAAGTATAATAAACCGCGTTCTCAAACTACCATCTATGTGTCTGGTGTATTTTCACCCTCTCTTGAGTGAAATTTCATACTATCCGATATCTTCACAAATCGTTCCAACAACATCCTCTGGACTTCTCATACACCTTTCCATTTATATTTTTCTTTTAATCGTGCGATGGATTTGTTTTCGCCAAAGTGATGAGTTAAGTGTCCTCCGTGATTTTCGTGGAGAAGTTTTTCCTTGTCTTCTTTATCTAGTTATTTTTCTTTATAGCATACTCGTATGAGTACGTTCTGTTTGTGAGTAAGGAAGTTGAGAATATCAAGTATTGTGTTCTTCTCGTATGTTGATGTTGAGGGATCGAAAATCAAGAATCTCGGGTTTTGTTTCTGGGCTTTGAAGAATTCTATGGATATGTAAAGTTTGTTTAGCAATTGCTTCTCGTCGTTGGGTCCGAGTTCAACGTTGTTATCGTCTTCTTCAGTTGTTGGTTTTTGGATTGGTACCCATAGTCCTTTGTTGGTATTAACGAGATCCTTTATCATGTTTGTGTGGTTTTCAGTTGTTCCCCAGATTGTATAGTCATTATATAGTTGTTCCGGAGTGGGGAGTTCATTTTCGTTAGGCTGTTGGCTCTCGGTGTCTTCCATCGCTTGTTGTAATAATTCTCGAAGGTTGAATACTCTGGAGAGTGCATCTGCTGCGCCGTTCTCCTTTGGTTTCCTGTATTGGATTAGGTATTCGTTTTCTTCGAGCTTCAGTCTCCATCGTATGAGTCGTGATGATGGGTCTTTCATGTTGAAGAGCCAGAGTAATGCCTTGTGGTCCGTTTCGATGTTAAACGTTCTTCCGAGTAGGTATTGTCGGAGTCGTTTAACTGCTCATACTATGGCTAACAGTTCCTTCTCTGTGGTGGTGTAATTCTGTTCGGCTTTGTTTAATGTGCGCGAGATGTAACAGCATGAATGTCCTTCTTGTGATAGTATTGCTCCTAGCCCAACGTTTAAGGCATTTGTCGTGAGCGTGAAGGTTTTACCATAGTCAGGGTACCTGAGTACTGGTGCTATTACTAGTGCCCTTTTGAGTGCTTGAAAGGCTGTTTCCGCTTTTGGGTTCCATTCGAACTTTTCGTCTTTCTTGGTTAGCAGGGTCAGGGATTTACTGATGGTGGAGAATCCCTTGATGAATTTGCGATACTAACCTCTGAGTCCCAAGAATCCTTTAACTTCAGTCACGTTGGTGGGCTGTTTGAAATTCGTGGTTGCTTCTATTTTCTTTGGGTTTGGTTTAACTCTATTGGCAGTTATCAAGTGTCCCAGATATTCGAGTTCGGGTCTCAGATATTCGCATTTGTCGGCTGGAGTTTGAGTTCAGTTTTTCTGAGTCTGTCGAATAGGATTTCCAAGTTTTCGTGGTGTTCTTGTAGTGTGGATCCGAATACTACTATATCGTCGAGTTATACAAAACAGTGTTTGCCAATTAGTCCGCGTAGGGATGTGTCCATCATTCGTTGGAAGGTTGCAGGTGCGTTCTTGAGTCCAAACGGGATCCAGTTGTACTCAAAGTATCCGTCAGGTGTTGAGAAGGCGGTGTATTTTGTGCTTTTTTCTTCCATTGGTATCTGGTCAAAGCCAGAACTTAGGTCGAATGCAGAGAAGAATCTTGCATTTCCCAGATGGTCGAGTATGTCATCGATCAGAGGCAGTGGGTAGGCGTCTTGGTCCATTTTTTCGTTCAGTTTGCGGAAGTCGATTACAATTCTCCATTTCTTTTTGCCAGATGCGTCGGCTGTCTTGGGTACTACTCATACTAGTGAATTGTAGGGTGATTTAGATTCCTTAATGATTCCTTTCTCGAATATTTCTGCCATTTATCTGTTGATTTCTTGTTTATGTACCTCCGGAGGTCGATAACTCGCGTGATTGATTGGTTTGTCATCTTTTAGTTTGATCACGTTTTCTGTTGATGGGGAACTGGGAAGTGCGTCTCCTGGTAGTGCAACGATGTCGTCGTATCGTGATATTATTTGTGCGATTGGGGCCATTAGCTTATCGTCGATGTGTGATAACCGGGTATTTTTCATTAGTAATTTGATTCTTTCTATTGACGGCCTGTGTCGAGCGTTATGTACCTTTACTGGTTCGCTCTGTACGTTTTCGGCGGGTACGTTTAAGATTCGATCCGAGGTGTTCTTAATCGGTACCTTGATTTCGTGATTCTTGACTCGGTATAATCCTTCTTGTATCACTGGGTGATTGGTAATAATTGCGTATCCTTTCTTCTGATTGGTTGGTATAGTCAGGATCTTGTGTGTTTAGGGTGGTACGTTGTAACCTGAGTCGTGTAGCGGGTATTCTTTGTCGTCAAGTTGGAGTGATGTGTTAGAAAGTGAGAATTGGAAGCTCTCGAGGAATGGTCTGCCAATCAGCGCTTCTTCTTCTAGTGGAAAGTCGTCGGGTACTACAGCAAATGGTATGTATCGTCCGTGTCGCACTAGGTGGACTGTGTCTGTGGTGACATGCTTTTCATTTCCCATATGAAAGGCTCGAGTATCTTTGCGCATGTGTTTGTAGTTGGCTGGGTGGATAATTCCGAATTTCACGAGGTTTAGTGATGCTCCGGAATCGATGAGGTACCTTCCTTGTCGGCTTGTTCCGCCCAGTTTCCATAGTCAGTTCCATTGTCTTCCTCCTGAGGTAAGGATTCGGTTGTCTCGTCCTCGTACTCTAGGTCATTGTTCTCCCATTCCTGGGGTTCCGTTATATTGTTGATTCGTTGAGGTGGTCTCTTTTGGAAGCTGCCGGGTTGAAAATCCTGCTTCTTGAAACATCGTTGTGCTCAGTGCCGGTTTTGTTTGCACTCTGTGCAAAAGAGTTTTATCCGGTCGAACAGTGGCTTGGCCTCGGATCGAGCGAAATTTTTGTCAATCGTTGGCCCGGTGAGGCGTGGAGGAGATCCATGCTGTGGCCTTGGTTGGTAATCACGCGGTTGTTGCTGAGGTCGGGTTGGTTGAAATCGGTTCACCGTTGGTGGTGGAGGTCTTGTTGCCGGAATGGCGTGACGTCTTTCAACGAGGAAAGTTTCGGTTTCCAAAGCCTCCGTACGCGCGTCCCTCAGTGTTCGTGGTCGTGTGCTCCTAACTTGTAGGCAGATGTCGTCTCGTAGTCCGCTTATGTATGTTTTTACGATGTTGCGGTCTTCAATTTTTAGTGCCAGTCGAGTCTCGGTTCGGGATGTGTCTTCGTCGGCTTCGTTTTGAATGATATATTTGAGTTCGTTGTATCGTTCCAAGGATCGTTTGACATAGGAACGGACGTTTTCTCTATACTGTTGCCGAGTGCGCATGACTCGACTGCGTGCCAGTTCGTATGAGGTGGCAACTGATACGTTGTCTCTGAGTGCTTGGAAGAGTTCGCAGTACTTGGTTATCTCAATTCCACGAATGTTTCTTTCAGCGTTATCAGTTATTTTATCATTGATAATGAGGTCGAGTAGTCTTTCGGATCGTGTACACGCGGCAACTGCGCGTTTGCAGGAGCGGATGAATTCTTCCACCCCTACGTCGTTGTGGCCTTTGAGTGTGTGCACATACCTGATTGCTACGCGTGGTGTTTCGGCGTCACTTGCGTGTGTGCCTCTATTTGACGGGAGACGATAGTCTTCTCGTTCTGGTGATGATTTGGATGTCCGTCTTTCTTCCCGTGGATCGCGTCTGGTAGTATTGTGTACTGATGGTGCGGATGGAAGTGGTGGTGGCCCTTCTGTCAATTCTACCCGTAGATGCTGCCAAACATTTTTCATTTCGTTGGTTCTTTTCTCGTTTTCTCGTCCTAGGGTGATGATTCCATCTTCGACTCGTTCGAGTCTGATACTAATATTTTGTAATTTTTCAAGGATTAGCATTACGCTACGATCCTCCGTGATCGTGCTGGGGAAACTGCTCGTGACATGGTCGGAGCTGTTCTATATGGATCTTGTATTCTTTTTATAATATCTGTTCCGCTGCTGCTTGCTTCTCCGTCGGTCAGGGCTAGAGCCTGATCGCGATACCTCGTAAATGCCAGCGCGGTAAGTTTAGATTTTTATAAATTATTCGTATGGTTTCAAATTTCCCATCTATTGCAGAAGGTCTGGGTGAACTGCCGCATCCAAAAATTCGATTTCGTAGTAGCGTATTTTGTTGTATTGGACAGTGGTTGGTGATAGTCTTAACTCCTGTCTTTATTAATTGCTTACCGAAGATTCAGGAAGTTTATCCTTAAGCGATGTCCCTTAGCTTAGACTTCCGGAGAAGTTGGTGGCTCGCAGATTCTGGTTCGTCTTTAGCGATAGCAACGTATGATTCTAACTGAAAGTTCAGGGTCCAAGTCGTGATAGTCTTGTTTAGCTGTTTGTACAAATGGATTAACTTTCGAAACTAATCGCGTTACTATCCTGGCAAGATCGCCAAAATGTTACGGGGATAATTCGTAGAATAGCTTTTTAAAAAGGAGTGATTTCTATACCGTAGTATAGAGTCACTGTCTCTTCTTTTATTGATACTATACAAATGATTTCTCAATACAATATTGCTAACTTATCCTCGTGGTGGTCTTGGAGACGTCCGTACTGAAGTCGTCATGGTAGTAGACTGAATAATCTGAGCCGAAGGCGAGTATATATAGGCCGGCGATATCTACTGAAGTTCAAGGTTCCAGTGGTCAAGGTACGGGTCTTATCGTAGCGTTACAATGCATATAGCTCTATATCTAAAATTTACGAATCATGTAATTCTAAACAGCAATATTATATCCACGGGGTTAGCACAACAAAGTCGGAACAGAAGGAAACACTCGATAAGAAAAACGGGACAAAAGGAATCAACGATGAGAAAGTCGGAACAAAAGGGAACGGTAAAGAGATTGCAACTACTGCTACGAATTGCAGCACAAAATGAACGAGCAACCAACGGTTTTATACATAAGAAATCAATATTTCTAATTTAGCTCCAACGTACTACGCGTCCCTTTATTTTTGCTCTCTCGAGCTGGGTGCCAGGCGGTTACGCACCGGGAGGAAAAATAATGATTACGACCAGTCTGAGCCCAGGTTAACTACAACTGTTCAAGGTTGATTGGGTGATTCGGACTATCGAGGTGGTAATAAAAACATTCGATAAATAGAATTAATAAATAAAGTCAATAAGTAGGTTGTCGTGAACCACGACAATTCAGGCACAAAATACTAGTCTCCGACTTGTCACAATAAGTCCCGAAAAGGCTCGAAGCGGGGCGCTTGCGCGAGCCCGCGCGACGCGAAGCAAGCAGGGCCAGCACGGCATCCGAAGACGCAGTTAGCAACGTGAGCTCTAATCGTTAATCTGAGGCTCGAGACTACTCCAGTGAAGAACAAACCTACGTGACGTTGAGACGTAACTGACAAGAAACGAAATACGAACTAAAGAGAAAGCGACGCAGTGGCACAAAGGCCATTGTTAGCACAACGGAACGGAACGTACGACCAAACGTATACCGGCAATTTGTATAACGCCGTGCAACGTTAAAACATCCAAAGTTAACTATAAGTACAATTATTCCTTGCTATGTAATCCAAATAAATACTAATATCGTTATTTCTTGATAAACCCGACTACACGCTCTACCACACCGCAAGTATCGAACGACACGTGATCGACGAATATCATTACCGAGTTTCTCGCTCAATGCCTGACACACGTTGTAAGTAGCATCGAAAAGCCCATTCACGACAAGGTCAATAAAGAAGTCAATAAATAAGCTCAGATAACATCACAGATATGGGATTCACAAATGAGCAGCAAGGGCAGATTATTCATTTAATTAAAGTGACTACTAGTTTCACAATAGAAAAACAAAGAAAACTATAAAGTAAATATCCCGTAAATGAACTCTGACATTTAACAATTCCTAAACTTAATTATCTTGGCAGCACAAGTTATCACGGCAGTCACTCCTTCTCATACACACTCCCACGCGCAGCCTAAATCGCATTCGATTCCCAACCGTTATAGTTAACTCGTTTTGAACGGAAATCCAACGCACCGTCCTAGCAAACAACAGAAAGTCAATTTAAATCAAATAAGCATTCTGCACGCAAATTTAGCTCGCGATACGGCCCAGGCCGCGTCAATCCCACACACTCAAACAAGTCGACAACCTCGGGGCGCCGAAAGGTCACGTAGACGAAGCTTCTAATAGCTCGATACTTCAAACTTGGGAATCATATGACGCAGAATAGACAAAACCGGGAATCTCCGTCCGACCATGAATTATAAATGAAATAAAATAAATACATATAAAACAATTATAACGATCAATAAATAATTCACCGATAACGGGCCGATAATCCACTCTCGTCCAATAGAATATAATAAAACGTAACGGACGATTTAACAATGCGAGATTCCCCTCGGACCGTTCAAATCCCTCGCATCAACGCACAAAATAATAAATTGTAATAAATAGAAATAAATATACAGAACAAATAAACGTCAGTTAATCTGAATAATACGCGGCACGGTCTATAACGTGACAGTCCCTCCCGCACGAAACACACAACGGGGTGACGTACTAACGCAAGCGCGACTTTACAATAAACGACTAAAGAGTAACAGAAAACACGAAGTGACTTATTCCCGGCTTTAACTGACAAGCGATCTCGATGTTACATTCAAATAGACGCAGTCTGTTCCGATACGAATAATACTCTGTGCGCGGTACGCAAGAATTACAGGTATGACCAAGCTCTAATAATATCAGTTCTGTTAATTCAAAATTAAATGACGGGAGACCATACAGAGTAAGAAAGCTCACCAGGACGATGCTGCAGCGGTGTTCTTCGTAAATCCGGAAAAACCTAAAATATTGTCGAAATATTCTCTCCTCGATTTACTCCTCCTTATTCGAAATTATATGTCCTGGTATCGATAACTTTAATATGTACATTAAGGCCAGGCCTACAGTAGAGCGGGACCAGAAGATGCTCGATGCTATGTCCTGTTCGCTCGACGGTAACCGGGAAAAAGCCCTGAGGATCTGCTAGCACTCGTGTCCGTCAACTGTGATCCCCTCCAAACGATCCAAAATCGTGGTAATTGGGGGAAACGCTATCGCTAGATGAAAGCGACTAGTGCCTCGGCTGGACAACGCATAAATTAAAGTAAGCAATAGAGATATGTACCCCAGTCCGGCAGGTAGATTGCTCTTGCTAGACACCGCAGACCATTGTCGAGCGAGACCCCTCTAAGTCCCGACGGTGGAAGGCGGAAGAAGGTTGCATCTTTTCACGCCGCATGTAGCGATACGAGGTACCGTGGCTGGCCAAAATCGGTGAATACGATGTACTCTCTCTCTCTCTCTCTCTCTCTCTCTCTCTCTAAGGGATCATATTCTATGTCTTTTACTACAGAGCAGACGTTTCAGGAGGAACACAGCGCAAGGCGATACATGCTTGAAAACCGCTTTCGTTGAATTCAAAGCGTTAGACACCCAGTTGTGATTCACAGGAAGTTGTTATCTTTATTCCCGTGTTACTCTCTAGTAGCATCTCGAGCATTCAGTCTGTCTTTGGCATCTTACACGCAAATAATAAAAAGCAATTTGTATCCGCGATACGTCAAGGAGATTTGAAGCGACGCGTTTTGGTGTCGGGTAATTTTAGTCGAAAGTGTTATGAGCGTGTTCCTGCATACCCAGGAAATGTGCGATGCGTACGATGAACTGGATGAGATTCTGCGCAGTGTGTATTTAGTAAATCGATGACCAACTGATGACGAAAAGTTGTTATAAAAAGATCATATTACGACAATCGTTCCATTGTTTTACCGAGGTCCAACCAATCATTGGCGCACGTTATATGCAGTAGCGTTACCAACATCATTGGAACAGGCATCTAGTGTCTGATCCAGTACTAATCCCTAGGCTGATCCACATCCAAAGGCAGAGGAACTTTAAGCATCGTCACAGAACTCGAGCCTGTTCTGGCCAATATACTTGTCTACTCTGGGACCAGTCCAGAGTATCGAAGCTCAACTTACGATGATAGGCCAATTTTCAAGCCGGTTGCCTACGACCTGCTGAGTTCTCGAATTTCTACATAGAATATAAAAATGTTCAGAAAAACCTCGGGTTTCGCGAAAACTTTTGAGGAATTTACAGCTTTTTCTGAAATTAAAGAGGTCCCAGCAAGAGCGCCGGATTTAAATTTACCGCCATTTTGTTAATACGAGTTGTAAGGTGATTTTTTTTTACATTTGTCACGTACAGACCACGCAATTTAAGAATATGGAGAAGTATTCAAACCAACAACGTTTAATTATTGTAAAAACACATCAAAAATGGTGAAAGTTTTGCGAAAACAGTTCGCCAATTACGTCAAGTTTTTGGTCGCAATAATGCGCCAAATGAATCGACAGTGAGGCGTTTAATTACAAAATTTGAGACCAAATTTACGCTGATGGATCAGAAGATCATTGTTCGTCGTCGTCCTTGTCGGTCACTCGAAAATATAGCCACAGTAACAGGAACTTCCATTTGGTATCGTGGTCAACAATCCGCATTAATTTGATGATGTTCCAATACCCAATCAGCAAATTCACGGCGCTGCGCATAGTCCCTTGGCTTGATTTCTTGCACCAATTGAACCTTGTACGCGTGCAAATGCAGATCTTTTACCAAAATTCGTTGCATAGTGCTACTGGAAATGTTTAATTGTTAAATATCAAGCTCGAATTGGTTGAAATTCGGTTGAAAAAAACAACCCACCCAATACCTGTCGAGCTGGAAATTAATCAAGTATTTGATTAATTAAACTTCACGCAAATGTTGCTAGGCATCGGAACTATCGGGAAATACCTAATAATTTCCAAGGCCTCGGCGTATTATAACTGAAAATCCCCGATTTTTCCTGAAAACGTATCGTTAAATCTATAAATTTCATTGATTTTTAAGCATAGTTAACTTCTTTACGAGTAATTTCACATCTAATCGACCAAGGATTGAACTCATATTTTTTTAATCGAATAAAACTTTTTTTACGTTAATTGTATATAAAAAAAGGAATTCGTAATTTTTTGTTTGGTGGATATATTTTTTTCTTAATAATTATGAATCATAACACCTTTAAGAAAAACGAGCGCGCATTCGAATTGTCAAATTAATATCTCTGGTTGTATTTGTCATAGAGAGATAAACCAGAGCACGTTTTAAAATGAATGATAATCTTTTATATCATAATTTATTGGTTACTGTCAAATTGCGAATTTGTATTGTTATAAACAATTGAAAACTTTAGTCCTTTTGTCACTCAATATATATAAGTCGTCTTCTTATCATTTGTACTTTACGATCGAAAAGTCCTCGGAATGTCTCATTTAAACGAGCCACGCTTGAGGTATTGTCAAAATCATTTTTTTTATAGGTTGGTACATCTGTCAGTTGTTTACATGTCACTTTTAAGCGCAATGTGTCAGATAGTTTGTGCCTAATAGCTTAGTAAACAAGTCATTGTTTGGTGTACTCTGCGAATTTCGCTATGTCGAATTTAGTTGAGCAAAGAGTGTGTCTGCAATTTTGTGTTTCTAACTAAATATAATTTGCGGAAGCGTTGAAATTGTTAACGGTAGCCTACGGGCACTCTGCAATGTCGAAAAAAAGCATACGAGTGGTATAAAGAGTTTAAAGTGGGCCGTACTGTGGTTGATGATTTGCATCGTTCCGGTCGTCCATCCACCTCTGTGACTGACGAAAACATCGAAAAAGTTAAGAAACTTGTGCTCGAAGATCGTCGTGTAAGCATCAAGGAGATAGCAGCCGACCTTGGTGTCTTGTTCGGATCGGTATAGAGCGTTATGCACGATGTTTTGGGACGAGTTTAAGCGTGGCATGTGCCGAGAGTGCTGAATTTTTTGTAGAAACAGCATCGCATTGCAGTTGCTAAAAAATGCTTTCTTTGGGCCAAAATGTTATCGAAGGCATTATAACTGGTGACGAGACATGGGTCTATGAATATGACATTGAAACTAACCAACAAGCATCGGAATGGCGCTTTTCAGACGAGCCAAAACCCAAAAAACCACGACAAAGTCGATCCAAAATCAAGATTTTGTTGACCGTTTTCTTTGATTGTCGTGGTGTGGTCCACACCGAATTCCCTCCGCCAGGCCTTACAGTAAATAAGGAGCATTATGTGAGCGTACTGAAGCGTTTGAGGGAGAATGTTCGTCGCAGGAGCCCGGAATTGTGGAGAAACAACTCGTGGTTTCTTCACCACGACAATGCACCGGCTCACATATCTCATCTTGTACGCGACCATTTGATCAAAAACAACGTTAATACCGTTCCGCAAGCTCCGTATTCACCTAACATGGCCCCATGTGACTTTTTCATGTTTTCATGACTCAAGTTACCACTTCGCGGAAAGCTTTTGAGATGATTGAGGCGATAAAGGAGAATTCGCAGAAGGAACTGAAGGCGATTCCCAAATCGGCGTATGTAAAGTGTTTTAAAGATTGGAAGAAGCGTTGGAGTATGGAGATTACGTTGAAGGGAATAAAATAAATATCGATGAATAATTGAACCATTTTCATTTTATTGAAAAATCCCTGGTATTTTTTTATTGTAAGGTATTAAACTCTTTATTAAATTATGTAACGTATTGAAACGTTTCACGTTTCCTTACTTAAGATTTTTTATTTATTTGCGTATTTTACGAAGAAGAGATACATTGTTTAAAATTGAAGGTTATTATTTGATTATGTTTATTTTTCTCCAGCGCGTGCTCTGGATTCGGTCATTGCGTAGCTGGTTTTTATTTGGGAGTTTTTTAAATTGATTTTCGAGTATTTGATAGGTTCCCATAAAATGGTTTTATTTCTCATCGTCCGGAGCCTAGAGACGCATGGACGTTTCACACGGAGGTGGTGGGTTTGTTTATCATTGAATCTTAGTGTTTTCTTTTCGAAGGAAGAAATTTTAGATTTAGCTGGGTATTTAAATCGAAGGCTTCACTCTAATTTCACGGGCTAGAATTGTGATGCCTCGTAGTTCTATACTCAATTTGCTAATTTTGTTTGATAAAATGCGGCTCGTCGTTAAAACGCGGGTCTCCTAATGCTACGCAAATGGATTTCTCCAATGCTCCCTCTATCTCTCGAAATGATTTTTAATTTACACAGCGCCGTAGGTACTGCTATGTGGAACTTTACTCTCAACTTTCTGCTTTTTATTCTATAAGTCGCGGCTCATCGTTTGAGACTCGGGTATAGTAATTCTACGTAATCGGATTGCTCCGGTGTTTTACAATAGATGACTTCAAATTCACACGGGAAGCCTGATACTAGAATGTGGAGTTTTGTACTCAATTCTCTACTTATTCATTTTTGTAGGTGTCTTGGCTTACAAGGAAGGATAGTTTGGTGTCCCCCTCCGATTTTGATGAAACTTACGTATGTTGTAGAGCATCGAAAACTAAAAGACACGTATTTTTTTTTGTCGGCGAAAAAACATTTCTAGGGGGCGAAATCGCCTTTCAAAGTTAGGCATGTCGAGGGGGATTATGCAGTTTCACCCAGAAGGCGTCAACCGATTTTAATGAAACAAAAACCAAAATACTCCTCATTGAAGACAATCAAAATTCCACGTGAAGTTGAAGAAAAAAATTCATTTGCAGGGGTGAAACTGCATAATCACCCTTAACTTTGGAGGGCGATTTCACCCCTTAGAAATGTTTTTCCACCGATAAAAAAATACGTGTGTTTTAGTTTTCGATGCTCTACAACATACGTGAGTTTTATCAAAATCAGAGGGGGACACCAAACTATGCTTCCTTGTTAGTCGTTCGTTCTCTAACGCGCTTGCGTTGTTGGACAGCGTGAAATCACACCTGTAGTCGCCCTCTGCTGAAGGGTACTAGATATTTTTTGAGATATTCGTGCTCCTGCTTAACGAGTTTTGTTCTTTAGATCCTGCTTGAATCGTAGACTTGTGCTATTTTCTGTCGATAACCCTGGTCAATCCCGTCGCTATGCTAGAGTAGACTTCTGCGTTTCGAGAGGCTACTACGGGTTTCTAGCCTCAAGAGCTATTGCAGATTCTGTGACACTATGCATGGGGTACAACAACTAGTGAGGGTTCTCTACAAATAATAATAATAGTGCTGCTCTAACAGCTGAATACTCCACTACGACAGAGTCGAATTGTACTATTTAACTGAGAGCGGCTCTTGCACGGCTGTCGCTTATAAGGGCTCGCGGTTTAGCTGAGATGTTAGTATGACATGATATTAAGTGTTATTTGCGCGTTCGTGCTCCTGTTAAGACTGAGGAACTTCTTCTTCTCGTATTGCTGCACGTGGATTTTCATGCTTTTCTTCATTTTTATCGTAATGCGGGTGGTCATCTCCCAATTTTGTTCTGCTGTCCTGCGTGTTTCGATTGTTCCAATTAGCATCTTGTTTTTGGATGGGTTCACTGGTGTTCTTCTGATTTTTTTACTGGTCTTTGATCCTAAGCCCGACATTCTCTGATATCCGTTGCTGGGTGCTCCGTAATCCTTAAATATTCGTGTCTAGTGGTAATGGATTACGGTTACTAGTTTGAGGGCCATCTCCTACCATGGGCTGTTCGTAATCGTTGCTTCCACTGAATATAGATGGCTGCGTCTCGGCGAGGGTGAGGCCTTGCTGCAGTAGCCGTAGACTCGGTACTAGACGCGCCGCTTTTTGTCATACCTATTTCTTTGATGCGTCATTCTGTGAGTGTGCTTCAGCGTACTTTTCTTCCTAGTATATACGTAGATTCTTTTTTTAAGTTCGGGCTTGGCTGTTTAGGTCTGATTTGCTGACTGAAGTTAAAATTGAGTCAAATCAATTTTATTGAAGCGAGTTTTGTCTGATTTCTATTTTATAAAGAGAAGCTATTTGTTTGTGAAGGATTGTCTTTAGAATGACGTTACGTTACAGTATACCAGTGGACCAACAGGATATTTGCGAATTTGGCAACATAATTATACAAATTGAAATTTGGTTATAATTTCGTAAGATTTCAATATGTACTTGATTGCAGTGAAAATGCTTTCGCTGCTAAGAGCGCAAGGAAACGTCATCTCCCCATTAAAAAAAAATCGAATTTATTGGTTGTTTCCCTTACAGAATCGTTTGAAGTTCATTTACGTACATTTAGTTCTGTTTTTATGTCCGTCGAAACAAAAAATGGAATCATATTTTCTTTTTCTTATAGATTCCGTACAACTATAATTGAAGAAAATAGAATTACAAACAACTACCAACGATTCTGAAGCGAGGGTAATTTATAATTAATATCCCATAAGATCCCAGGAATCACCAATAAAAAATGTACTACAAACAATTACAATTGATTTCGAAGTAAGTAGTTAGATTGTAGTCCATCTTCAAGGAACTATCGTTTGTAGTCGTTTGTAGTACAATTCTTATTAATTGAAGTATACGGGAAATAACACACAAGCGACCTACTTGCTTGAGAATCGCTGGAAGTTATTGATAGTTCCATTTTGTGCGTTGGTAGTCTCACGGAGATTAACTACGAACGATCTATTTGCATCGAAACCGTTTATAGTTGTTTGTATTATAGTATTTTTTTTCATTTGCAGTTCCTTGGAAATAAACTATAAATTATCGAGTCACTTCAGAATCGTTTATAGTTCATTATTATTTCAATTTTTCGATTGTCGTTACATGGGAACTGAACAAAAATCCGATTTTTGTCCATGCAATCACAAACAGAAATAAATATACTACTGTTGGAAAATCAGGTGGCGGACGGTGATCGATATTCGCCGTGCGTCGACCTGTTGCTGCTGTGTAGCACGCTGCGCTCAGCTATGCCGGAAATAGCCAAGGCTGTGCGTCGCAGGCATGCCGCGTTAAGCGAGAGGTTATCTCTCTCGCTTGACTTCGGCTTCGCTCACCGGCTATCTCACTCATTTGACTTCAGCGCTCAACGACGCTTTCGTAAAGTGCAGCCATATTGTAAAATCTGACACTTTCGTGAAAACCCGCCGGGACAGCGCACATCCTCGGTACATTCGCTCGGACTTTTCACCATCTCACCGGATCTTCTCAGCATTTTCGTGCTCACCATCAGGACTCAAACTCAATTTATCGCAATTCAATGACGGTGAGGAGGGTAAATCTCAGCGGTACATCAACATAAAGGTCTCATTTTGTGACGTGCTCTGCAGCGCGGGCTGTACCACGTCTTCCTCAATATAATTTGCCTGCTCGATTAATATAATTGCGCGTGTGCTTACTATTCTCTGTGCTTTCCCCCAACTATGCTTGTTGGGAAAGTATCGTGAGTATATTCCACTCATTTGTGCATCCTCATACTCTGACTTGCCGTGCTCTGCAGCACTGACTGCATCACGTTATTTCTCATTATATTACATACTGCTTTTGCTCAACTGTTATAACTGTACATGCACGCTCTCATTCCCAGCACATTTTCACAATTAAGCATTCTGGAAAAGTGCTGTGAACTCATTCTCCCTGCTTGTGCATTCTCAGCTGTCGTTCTGTGTCGTGCTCTGCAGCGCTGACTGTATCACACTAACCTCTTCACCTGTCAGCACACAATTAATACAATTGTGTGCTTTTCACATTAAATTCACTTTTATTCTATATTGTATTATAATATTTTGTGTGCTTCTTCAAATTATTAATTAAATTCATTGTTTATATTTATTTGTGTTATTTCTCTACATATTTTTCTATGTTGTATGATGCGAAGGTAGAATAAACCGCTTTCTATACCAACATCTGTCAGTCTGGTTATTTATCACCCTGCCGTAAGTGAAAACTCATGATTTTCAATATATTATAGGGTCGTTCCAACTACACCAGGAAGAAATTCTCAAACGACTACAATCAACGACAAACGACACTGTACGCAAAACAACCGTTCTATTCGATTTTTAACAAAAATGGGGTGATTACTAGTTCCTTACTACAATCGAATACATACTAAATACTTCCAAAATAAAGAAAAATAATATTTCTGCTGCGAAAAGAATTTCTGTCACGGATAAGCCCCCTAGTTCTTCGGCCCCAACTACTATCCAGCGATTCCCAACCCTTAAACCGGAAACCAAAACGAACCAAATGATAAAGATAGCAAACGAAATAGGTAGCGTATGATCAGAGAGAGATAACATGATAGATAATATCCGAGTAAGAAACCGTACATTGCGAATAAAATGTCAATTATAAAAAAGATAGCTCCGACAATTCGTATCAGTGAGAGGTTAGGTGCCAGTATATCTAAGCTCCGTTGATCCAGGATCGATTTCAATAAATCTTCTTTTATCTTTCTGATATTCTATCTGATATTATTCGATAATATCATAATATTATCGATAATATCATAATATTATCGAATAATATCAGATAGTCAGAGAACGAGAGGAATGCGATCGAATTATAACAAAAATATAATGAAAAGAAAATAGGTAACAAGTATCGAGAATAATAGTGTAAAAAAGGCAAAGTATCTTGACAATTAAAAGGATGACGAGACGGCGTGCACAGTAATATGAAATCGTAGGTAAAGTATAATCAAAGGAAAAAAAAGATAAGAAAAGAGTAAGAACAATAATAAGAAGCCATACGCGAAGTATAACGAAAAGAAAAAAGATAGCTAGATAGTGATGTAGCGAGTAACCGTATGACCAAGATGTAAACAACCTGTACTGCAAAGAGCAGTATTTGGGGAGTGTTTACATCGCGGCGGACTCGTAGTAGCTCTGTACGTATGACATACGCGCAGAAAGGCAAGTAGAAGAAACCCTGATTAGGATGGCTCTTGATAACACCCCCCATCATCCTACCCCCAGAACACCCTATACCTAATTGATACGCTGCCCACCGCACTCAAAACGAATTAGTCTCCGCCCACCCGGTACTTGATTGTTCCTCCACCATATAATCTCAACCCTATCCTCCTTTTTGATATTACATACCCATCGTCTAACCCTAAGCTATACCTCCTGACTGACGCGCGACTTGTAAGCGATACGTGCGCTATCTCCCGGGTGCTAAACAGTACTTTGTTGTCAATGCGGTAATTATCGTTATTTGTCAATTTTTGGCATGTTACAGACAGTCGGTATGATACCGGCGGTTGGTAAAGAAGACCGGGCAACTACCGCTGACAGTTAGGATTTTCCCCTTGCATTTGGTAAGATAGATTTAGTAATGTGGTTAGTAAAGTAGATTGGGCCTCCTACAGCCGATATGGTAAATTATGATGCTTTAGTGAATAAAACAGATTATGCCCTACAGTCGGTAAGAAAGAGCATTGTGTCCACTCATTGTGTCGACTCCTGGTACCGGTGGCCATTGATTACTAGTGGCTCGCGACGATACAGTTAAGTGCGTGCGTGGTTCAATTTTGATGGATTTTTATTCGTCCTTAAAACGCGAATAGGGATAAAATTTATCTCGGAACGGTTCAGTAAATTCGTCAGTGTAATCTCGAACAATAACGGTAGTAATCTCTCTCGGTTTTTCTTAATGTAAGTGTAATGTATCGAAATGTGACATCGCTGCTCGTCAGAGCGCAAACGTTAGTCGTATAGATTTGGCACCTCTGCCTAAACGCGAACAGTAAGCTCGGAGCGTCTTATCCGAGCGTCAGTCGTAACTTAGCTGTTGTTTGTATCAGTCCAGTATTATTTACATGGAAATAAAGACTCGTTATTGTTCATCAATTATATTTATCCCCAAACTGATATTCGTCCCCACGACTCACTACAATACATTGGCGACGAGGATAAAAAGAAACAGAAGTAAAATTTTTTTTACAAGGAGCAAAGAAAATATCGTGTGGTACGGAACCAAACGAAAAAATAAGTGAAGCATCTCGCAAGAGAAATCGAGCACAAGCAGCGGCGAAATGGGGACAAAAGAAGAACAAATAGCCCAGCAGCAACAAATTTTGGAGAATCGCCATTCAGAACTGGAAAGTTTTAAGGAAAAACTTTCGGAACAGCACAAACTCCTTCTAAATCAGCAAAAGGAGCTTACGAAGAAGAAGGAACTATTCGACGCGGAGCGACAACAGTTCGAAGCCGCAAGGTCAGCTTATCGAACCATAACATCAGCGACAGACCAGGTACAAAATGTCAATTTTTTTTCTACCATTGGAGCATTATCGGAATTTCGTATTGGTGAAGATTGGGATATTTACGAAGAACGGCTAAATCAGTATTTCATCGCAAATAAGGTCGCAAGTGACCGTTGGGTAGCTGTTTTGATAACATTGGTCGGTCAAGAGGCATATAAAATTTTGAAAGATCTGTGCGATCCGCAATTACCATCAGCGAGACCGTATGCCGAGCTGTGCGAAATTCTTAGAAAACAATTTGCACCCAGGGTCACGGCTTTTAAAGAAAGAAGAGAGTTTTTCAATATGACCCAGGGTGATTCGGAATCGGTAAATCAGTGGTATGCTCGAATAAAAAATAAAGCGTCTAATTGCAAATTTGGATCTTTGCTAGATGATAAAATTAAGGATGGATTCATAACCGGTCTGAAGAGTGGCCCTGTTTTGAACAAGGTATTCGAACAGAGCCCAACCACAACCCTTCAGGAAATTCTCGAGGTTGCGAGAATAAAAGAGGCATCCCTGGCAGTATCGTCCAAACCAAATACATCGGAACTACATAAAATTAATTCGAGAAATTCGAATGGAACAACGAGAAGAAAGACATCGAACAACAAATGGACAACAGAGAATCGGTCAGCATCGAGGATAACAGCTAGAACTTCAATGAGCCGGGCCAAGGAGGCTAGCGCAGAATCTACCTGTAAGCACTGCGGCGGCATACGGCACAACTTTAAAATGTGCAAGTATAAAGAATATCGATGCAAAATTTGCAAAAAGGTTGGCCATTTGGCAAAAGTATGTCGCTAAGATAAAAAAGCCCAGTCGAACAATAATTTTATCGGGGTCGAGTCGAACGAATCGTCTGAAATGTCAGACATGTTAAACCTCGCTAGTAACGGCAGCGAAAAAGGAATAGAGTTAGTCGAATTAATTGTTGGAAGAAGCAAAATAACGTTTGAAATTGATTCCGGGGCGGGCAAATCTGTAATTCCAGAAAAAGTGTACAAACAATTTCTTTTGCACTGCACCTTGGAAAAAATGCCAGTTCGTTTAAGAATGTACGACGGTACGGTTCTAGTTCCTCTTGGCCAAATCAATGTCGATATTAGCAACAAAAATTGTAAAGTGCGAAGCAAATTAATAGTAGTCAAGGACGGCTGTAGACCACTATTAGGCAAAGATTTAATGAAACCATTAGGATTTTATATTGCTTCAATAAATTGTATTACGAGCGACTTTGAAATTCAACAGATGTTAAAACAATACGCGGAGCTGTTCGACGGAAAATTAGGAAAATATAGGTACAAAAAAAATTGAGATTAAATTGCGACAAGACGTAGCGCCAAAATTTTTCAAACCGAGACCAGTACCCATCGCTTTTAAAAAGCAACTTGATAAGCAACTCGACAAATTAGTCGAGGACGGTGTAATATCATTAAAAAGCGTAAATGCGTGAGGTACTCCTCTAGTACCTATACTAAAGCCGGATGGTAAGATTCGAGTGTGTGCCGTTTATAAAGTGACGATAAACCAACACGTTGAGGATATTAGATATCCATTTCCACGAATCGAAGAAATTTTCGCCGCCTTAAGCGGCGGGGAAAATGTACATAATTAGATTTGTCGTCAGCTTACAATCAGTTAGAAGTAACGGAAGATTCTAAACAAATTTTAGCATGGAGCACACATCGTGGAGTTTATGTTGTAAATAGATTGCCGTTCGGTGTCAAATCAGCGTGCGCGATTTTCCAAAGAACTATCGAAAAAATTTTGCAAGGGGCAAAAGGAGTAGTTTCTTTTCTCGATGACATTATCATAACCGGAAAAAATCGCAACGATCATTTGCAAAATTTAAGAGAGACTTTCAAAAGACTAATGGAAGCGGGTCTCAAACTTAAATCAGATAAATGCGTTTTTTTTCAATCCGAAGTGCGTTATCTAGGTCACATTTTAACCAGAGAAGGGTTAAGGAAAGATCCAGAAAAAGTCGAGGCCGTCATAAACGCACCTAAACCAAAGAGCATCAAAGAATTGCAAGCATTTATCGGTATGGTCAATTATTACGCAAAGTTTGTGCCAAGATTCGCCGATATTCTATCGCCTCTCTACGAAAGGTTAAAAAACAAAGAATTGACGTGGTCAAAAGAGTGCGATCAATCTTTGAAAACGATTAAAGAAAAAATGTCAGCTGAATGTTTTTTGACTCATTTTGACCCAAACTTGCCAATAAAGCTCGCGTGTGACGCCTCAAACGTAGGTATAGGGGCAGTGCTTTCGCACGTGTTTCCGGACGAATCGGAAAAACCTACAGCGTTTGATTCAAGAATACTGCGAGACTCAGAAAAAAATTATTCAGTCATTCATCGCGAAGCTTTAGCAATTTATTGGGCCGCAAACAAATTTTTTCAGTACCTAGTAGGAAACGAATTTTTGTTATACTCTGATCACAAGCCATTGCAAGCGTTATTCGGGGAGAATAAAGGATTGCCTCAGTTGGCGGCCGGGCGACTTCAACGATGGGCATTGTTTTTGAGTGGTTTAAATTATAAATTCGTTTATGTGAAGGGCACAGATAACGGCGGAGCCGATGGATTGTCGAGACTCCCGCTCCAGAGTAAAAGAACAATAGAAAAAGCGGATTTTGATTATTTTCATTTTATAGTCGAAGATCGAGTGCCGGTATCGGCCGATCTAATTCGTAAAGAAACGAATCGCGACATTATTTTAAGCAAAGTCTTTGTATACACAAGGGATGGTTGGCCAGAAAAAATTGACAACGATCTTAAACAATTCGCTTGTAGAGCAAATGAAATTAGCATAGAAAATGGTATCTTAATGTGGGGATACAGAGCGATTATACCTAAGAAATTGTGGCAGACATTATTAGCCGAAATTCATAGTACGCACCTAGGCATGGCAAAAATGAAAATGTTGGCCCGTCAGTATTTCTGGTGGCCTAATCTTGATAAAAACATCGAAAGCTATGTAAAAAATTGTAATGCGTGTATGACGACGGCTAGGGCACCAGAAAGGGCAAAGTTAATCAAATTTCGCGAAGCCGAAGCTCCCTTTGAAAGAGTTCATATAGATTTTTTGGGACCGTTTCACGGGAAGATCTTTTTGCTAATAATCGATGCATACTCAAAGTGGCCAGAAATTGTTGAAATGAACAAAACAGATGCCACGAATACAATTGAAAAACTTAGAGAGTGCTTTGCGAGATTTGGTCTTCCGCGAATGGTTTTTTCGGATAATGGCCGACAATTTATATCTGACGAATTCGCAAATTTTTGTAAACGAAACGGCATTCTCCATCGAACATCAGCGCCATACCATCCATCGACAAATGGACAAGCCGAAAACGCAGTAGGTATGCTTAAACGAAGCATCACGAAAGCATTAACCGAAAAATGTAATAGTAACGTTAGTATGACAACAATGATAAGCAGATATTTGTTAACGTATCGTAACGTCCCGCATTGTACGACCGGGGAAACCCCCGCGAAATTATTATTAGGATATAATGTAAAAACGCGACTAAGTTTTTTGAACAAAACTGTATCGGACAAAATGAGAGAAAAACAAATTGAACAATTCAACGGTAAACGGGAGGGAGAATTCAGAGGCGGAGAAATAGTTTACGCATGTTGTTATAAAAATCCGAGTAAACCAACATGGCAGAGGGCCGTAATAGAGAAAAAGTTAGGAGAAAGGAATTACTTATGTAAGCCCGAAGGTGAAAACGTAGAATGGAAGAGACACATAGCTCAATTAATGAAAAGCGGTACATTTTATAATCGAGAATTTTCAGAACTAAACGTACAAGATAAGGTATTAGCAAGCGTAAACGACCGGAGAGAGCCTGAGATGAATCATTATTCGCGGGAGGATGACGCGGAAAAAGCACAAAATGCTGGCGTGATCACGGGTGAAATAATCACAAGCGAGGATTCAAAGATTGAACCTAAGCGAAATGTGGAAAATCTGAGCGAAGAAAGTAATTCACATGAAGCCGCACAAAAAATAAATATTAATCAAAAACCTGCAGAAAGCGAAAATATGGCGTTAACGCCAAAAAGAAATATTAAACGCAACGAAAATGTAAATATAAATCAAAGACCGAAAAGGGTTATTAAACCCGTACAACGGTTGAACTTGTAAAAGTTAGCTAGAAGCCTAATCAGTTAAGGGCGCTAAGAATATTAAAAAACCGATGAAATTAAAATTAATAAATGAGCGATATACAGCAATATTGTGATTTGAACTTGTCGGGGAGGAAATGTAATGTATCGAAATGTGACATCGCTGCTCGTCAGAGCGCAAACGTTAATCGTATAGATTTGGCACCTCTGCCTAAACGCGAACAGTAAGCTCGGAGCGTCTTATCCGAGCGTCAGACGTAACTTAGCTGTTGTTTGTATCAGTCCAGTATTATTTACATGGAAATAAAGACTCGTTATTGTTCATCAATTATATTTATCCCCAAACTGATATTCGTCCCCACGACTCACTACATTACAGTAAGCGTGATATTAATCAAATAGTTATAACACCGGTAAAGCTCGTGTCCGATCTATCGGTTTTCTCAGTTTTCTTCCAGCGGACTTATTACAAATAATTTGTTATTAAAGTTTATTCAAAATACATATACTGTTGTATTGTGTTATGTTAATTGAGTGCTTTCACAAATCAATTAATTTTCGATTCACTGATTACAACCTCCTTCCTGACGGCACACAGTCGAATAGTAGATTAGGGTTCTACCATCGATGAACAGTTTGGCTTCGCCACATCTGATTTTTGAAAACTTTTAACAGTTTTCAATTTAAATAGATTTTTTGAATTCTTCAAAGAATCTATTATTACTTTGCCAAAATCAGTCTAAAGTTTAATAGTAACTTGAATGGTTGATCCCGGATCGGGGTCGCCCGAAATATTAAAGTCTACAAACAGATTCCAGAAAGATTAGTTGGTTCCTCGTCAGTAACTCGAGAACATATAAATAACGGAAAATTGCCGTGCTGCTTAAACAGTGTCAGTAACGTGGAGATGGTAAAGTAGGGTGGTGTGGGTACTCCGGTGAAGAAGGACGAGTAGAGATAATAGAAGGATGGAGCAAACGCGTTCACATACAAAAAAAATAAATAAAATTATGTACTCACCACCTCAGCTGTTGTCACCTTCCTTTTTCAGCGATTTTACATTCCTATCTCCCAAATATATACTGTAACGTGGCAGAATATTCGGACTACGTCCTCCTCACTCGACGGCTGCCAGCACGATCACACAGGGCTGTAGGGGATAATTTCCGTACTTTATTTCATTATTCATTTATTTTTTTTTCTTTTGTTTATTTTTTTAGATCTATTACGATTTGTACGACCGGGGGGACGGAGGAGACCACATTGGCCGATGGCCGGCCTCTGGATTCAACTGTTTGCACCGACGGGCATTTTACATCTTTCTTTATTGGGAAATATCATTGTCCCACTAGATGTTTATCTACCAGCGATACGCCGCTATCTGTCGTCGGCTAGCATTTACTTGCAGCGATCCATCGGTCGTATGGGGTTCACCGGCCGGACAGAGCTAGACATCTCGATGATCGGTTGTTACATTATGCGTCGTCCAGCTGAGGCGCTCCGGCGACATCGATTCTCCCAATGAACCGAGTTCAGATCGTTAGGAGGGGATCAGAGTTCATGAGGACGCGGGCCGGCAGGACCTCAAAGCTTTTTCCCGGTTATCGTCGAGCAAGGAGGACGTAGCTAAGAGCGTATCCCTGTCCCGCTCTACTGTAGCCTAATTACCACTTATCATAAAACTGTGTGTACTGGTGGATTTCCTTGGAACGCCGAACCAAACGGTTAATCGAGAAAGGCTAATTTGATCAAGGCGATTTTGGAATTTTTCCGGTGTGCTTGTTTGTATGCGATTTGAACGGGATAGACCGCGTCGCGGATTTTACCGAACTATTGACTTGAGCTTGATTTATATGACTTAGTTTATTTCTCTTTTATTCGTCTTATTATCTTTGACTACGTGTCGTTAACGCCGTCGTTTTAATTAGACTGACGTACTTTAACTTAGCTTACTTTATTTATTTTCATTTATATTTTAAAAAATTTTTATTAAAACAAGCAGTATTTTATTATTTTTCTTTTGGTATTCTGGAAGAGTGCGTGTTCGACCGTCGTCCCGTCTTTTGTACTTGGTCATGAGGGACTAGTACGGTGTAAAGTGTATCTCGTTTTGTCAAGCTATCCGCTGCTTTGATTATTTCGATTATTATTGTTATTATTGTGTATTAAAATTATTTCGGAAGTCAGCTATTTAACTATGGTTTTCTCAATTTTATTTTATACAATTTGGGAGTCTAGTAAACATTGTTTCATTCTCGACTTGTTCTCGGTTGCTTGCCTGCGATTTTCGAGCTAGGAGATTCGAACTAGTCGAGACCCGCGTACGTGACCTTCCGACGTCCCGTTGTTATGGTTTTTTGGATATATGTGGGATTAGCCTGGAATAGGCCGTATCGCAAGCCGTAGGTTGAGGCAACCTGGTATTTGACTTTGTCTGTGATCATAGTTCGAAATTCGAAGCGAGCGTGGTAGGCTATATAAAGTCTACAGAGTATGAGAGTGAAAGAGA